>CAUDMG010001687.1:985000-1112500 GCA_958450375.1 Homarus gammarus
TGAGAGAAAGGGAATGAGGTTAAAAAATCAATATAAATACACACACTTGACATTACCAGAGCACCAAGACGCTGAAGAAGGAGATGACGATGAGTGTTGAGAGACAAAGAGGGAGGAGGAGATGAAGGTGAGAGGGAGGAAGAGGTGAAGGAGGATTTTTCATATTCAGAGTTATCCTTCGAAGGGGGAGGGGCTAGTTTCTTGGGCACCTCCTTGTATCCTGTGCAAGGCGAGGGGCAAAAGCAATTACAGCGGCCAACAGGGAAGCATGCGGAGTTCTTGTTTGCCTTCGTGACTCGTGCATTAAGGACATAAGTGCCTGAAGGACCATGGGTTATGTCAGCAAGTTACATATAGTGACAGGATGAGAATTCTCGATATATTACATCTGTTTATGGCAAGGCTGGCAAGTCCCTAATAAGTCAAGTGCCAGGTCTGTCTGCGGGAGGAGGGATGTTGGTCAGAAGGAAGGGGTGTTGGTGACGGCTGGTGACTGTGCTGTGGTTAGATAGGCTCGGTGGAGGTGGAGGGAGGCACATGGGCAGTGACAGTATTAAGGGACAAACCTTTTAGTGTATGTGTGATAACGTGTGCGTCGGTAGTAGCAGCGAAGAGGAGAAGGTCGAGAGGTTAATAAGGGACGTCCTTCCTGACGGAGATAGGTAGTCTACGTCCTCGGTATGGTCCAACGGCGCTGAGACCTGGGGAGGGGGGCGGGGGATCCCAAGTCCCTGGAGGAAGAAGCAAACAAACACCTGAATGAACTAATACAAGTAAAAAAAAATTAAGAAAAATTCCACAATCATAAACACACATCATGTAAAGTAAACGAAACTGTACACAAAAGACGGGAGACCTTTATTGTGAAGACCCATTTTCTGTTGGATTGACTTGTTTCCCACTATATTGGTTGAGACACGAGCGTTAATTGGTATTTACGGTGTAGGGTTGATCCAAATTGGGTGTTAGGAAGGTGAGGGAAGGTAGGAACAGGTGGAGGGGGGGGGGTGAGTGGGGGAGGTGGTGATTAGGGGAGAAGGTAGGTGAGGGAGTGGAGGAGGAGGTGATTGAGGGAGGAGGTGGTTGAGGGACTGAGGGAGGAGATGGAGTTTTAGAGGTGGGTGAGGGAGGAGGTGGGTGAGGGACTGAAGGGGAAGATGGGTGAGGGTGTGAAAAAGAAGTTTGATGTGGGAGTGAAAAAGGAGGTGAGGTTAAGGAGAAAAAAGAAGGAAAAAGTGGGTTGAAGGGGAAACGAAGGGGGGGGGGGGTGGAGGAAGGAAGGATATAGAAATGAGGGAGGAAGAAGGATTAGGGGGAAGGAAAGAGGAAAGGAGAGAAGAAACGCAAAGCAAAATGCAAAAATACGAAGAAATAACAAGAACGAAAGAGAAACCCAAGATAATATATGATAAAATGTATAATTGGGAGGTGGGGAGAATACGAACCTGACGGTATAGAAGAAAAACAAATAAAGCAGATGAATAGACCATAATGACGAGAGGCATGACAGGTGAACAAATGAAGTAGGGAGCCAGCTGTGTCCATCTCGCCTATAGGGAGCCAGCTGTGTCCATCTCGCCTATAGGGAGCCAGCTGTGTCCATCTCGCCTATAGGGAGCCAGCTGTGTCCATCTCACCTATAGGGAGCCAGCTGTGTCCATCTGACCTATAGGGAGCCAGCTGTGTCCATCTCGCCTATAGGGAGCCAGCTGTGTCCATCTCGCCTATATGGAGCCAGCTGACTCCCTCTCACCTGTGTGTAGCCAGCGGACTCCCTCTCACCTGTAGGGATCCAGCTGACTCCCTCTCACATGTAGGGATTCAGCTGACTACCTCTCACCTGTTTGTAGCCAGCTGACTCCCTCTCACCTGTAGGAATCCAGCTGACTCCCTCTCATCTTTTTGCAGCCAGCTGTTTCCCTCTCACCTGTGTGTAGCCAGCTGACTCCCTCTCACCTATAGGAATCCAGCTGACTTCCTCTCACCTGTTTGTAGCCAGCTGACTCCCTCTCACCTGTAGGAATCCAGCTGACTCCCTCTCATCTTTTTGCAGCCAGCTGACTCCCTCTCACCTGTAGGAATCCAGCTGACTCCCTCTCACCTGTAGGAATCCAGCTGACTCCCTCTCACCTGTAGGAATCCAGCTGACTCCCTCTCATCTTTTTGCAGCCAGCTGTTTCCCTCTCACCTGTGTGTAGCCAGCTGACTCCCTCTCACCTGTAGGAATCCAGCTGTTTCCCTCTCACCTGTGTGTAGCCAGCTGACTCCCTCTCACCTATAGGAATCCAGCTGACTTCCTCTCACCTGTTTGTAGCCAGCTGACTCCCTCTCACCTGTAGGAATCCAGCTGACTCCCTCTCATCTTTTTGCAGCCAGCTGTTTCCCTTTCACCTGTGTATAGCCAGCTGACTCCCTCTCACCTGTAGGAATCCAGCTGACTCCCTCTCATCTTTTTGCAGCCAGCTGTTTCCCTCTCACCTGTGTGTAGCCAGCTGACTCCCTCTCACCTGTAGGAATCCAGCTGACTTCCTCTCACCTGTTTGTAGCCAGCTGACTCCCTCTCACCTGTAGGAATCCAGCTGACTCCTTCTCACCTGTTTGTAGCCAGCTGACTCCTTCTCACCTGTGTGTGTCGGTAATACATCTACTTCAGAATATAAACGTAAACAAGTCAAGATAATATAATGAATAATGGCCAGGAAAGCACGGGAGGATTAGCCCCCCTCCCCCCCCCCCCCACCAGCATATTTCACCTGATGATTAAACACCCTAACGCTACCTGTGGGTGATAGGTCAAGTTTGGTTAGGTTAGATTAGATTGGGTGAGGTTTGGTTAGATTGGGTGTTCCGACAAAGGACTGCAGTGCGTCTCCTTCCTCCATTCCATCACTCACTCTGACGGGATGGCATGAGAAGGGCGGTCAGTGTTCGTACGTGAATGGGGTACTAAACACTATATATGTCCGTGGTATAACTTAAGGACAGTAAGAACAGTAAGAACTACAAGATGTGAATTACACGAAAGCGCTTGGGAACTTCGTGTTTTCTTCTTTCCTTGTGGTTATCAGCATATACCTAGATCACGCGCACCTACAGTGATTTACTTGCATATATATGTATATATATATATATATATATATATATATATATTATATATATATATATATATATATATATATATATATATATAATTTTTTTTTCTTCACCATGACAACTGGAAGTGTTATGAGTTCAAGATGTCAAAGGTCAGGGTCAAAAGATTACAATACGTTTTACTCATAATCATTTACACCGCTTGATTGTTATTTTTTCATTGTGTTTACCTTAACATACTGTACTGGTGACAAACTCAGTGTAGGTCAATGGTAGCCGCATAATAGTGAGTCTAATGCAGCTCGACAGATGACGAAACAAAAATTCGATAACAAAACAATTTAATATCCAAAATCATAATTAGGGACCTGCCACGCTTTGCCATAAACAGATAAATTGTACCGGGAATTCCCCTCCCCCCCCCCCCCCCTCACTCCTCATTTTGTCACTTTATGTAACTTGCTGACAAAACCCATGACCCTTCAGGCTTTTACGCCCTTAATGCATGAGTCATAAAGGCAAGCATGAACTACGCATGCCTCCCAGATGGGCGCTGTAAACACTTGTGCGCTTCACCTTTGCACCGGATGACAAGGGGGTGCCCAATAAACTAGTCCCCTCGGGGGCAAATATAAAAAAAAAAGGTAAAAAAAAAAGAAGAGGAAAGTTGTTGTGTAAATATCACCAGTAGGAAAATTCTCTTAATATTATTTTTTGTGTCCCACTTCTCCTGCTACATTGAATATTGAATAAGATAAATTGCTTTGTCTTATATGGCACATATAAGAGCTATATTTTCCTCGTGTGTGTGTGTGTGTGTGTGTGTGCGTGCGTGCGTGCGTGCGCGCGCGCGCGCGTGCAGTAAATCATCTGTAATAAATATGAAAGACTTTGAAGAATCGAGGAGGAAAGTGGCAACAGGTGGTGGTGATAACAGGTGGTGGTGACAACAGGTGGTGATGATAACAGATGGTGGTGATGATAACAGATGGTGGTGATAACAGGTGGTGGTGACAACAGGTGGTGGTGACAACAGGTGGTGATGATAACAGGTGGTGGTGACAAAAGGTGATGGTGAAAACATAAACAAGAGGTGGTGGTGGTGGCAACAGGTGTTGGTGGTGACAGTAGGTGGTGGTGACAACAAGTGGTGGCAACAACAGGTGGTGGTAACAACAGGTGATGGTGACAGCATAAACAAGAGGTGGGGGTGTTAACAGAATACCGACAGCTGACAGAGAAAATGGGTAGCAACAACAGGTGACAGACAAAACAGATGCAGGTGACAGCAGGTGGTGAGATAATGAACAGGTGCGTAGAGGCAGCACCTGGTGAATCACTGTGTGTGTGTGTCACTGCAACTAAGGTCCGCCATGAGCCACCTTCGACCTCTGGTGAGTCATCCGCCTCCTCCTCCTCCTCCTGTGGCCTTTCTTCTCCTCCTCCTCCTCCTCCTCCTCCTCCTCCTGCACCCCTTCTCCTCCATATTCTCAGTTTTCCTCCTTCGGGTAATTCTCTTTCCTCCACTCCTCCGTCTCTACTCGTTTTTCATCTCCTTCCTCCCTTAATCCTCTTTTTCTCCTCCTACGCTTTTTCTTCCTCCCATTTTCATTTTAAGATTCTTCTCTAGTGTCAACCTTATTCTTCTTGTTCAGTTCTATCTTTCCTTTGCCTCTATCTCGTTCCTTCTCGTTTTCTCTTCCTTCTTCTTCTCCTTATTCTATGACGTGAATCCCCCAGTTTATTTCTACCATCTTAATAAGTATATTTTCGATAAACAAAAGAGAAACGTTTAAAAGTTGTCAAAGCACTTACGTTTATAGGTCAAGCATAAACGTTCACTGGTCATCAAGCACAAATGTTCACGGGTATTCAGAGCACAAACATTGTCAGGTCCTCCAGCACAAACGTTTACAGCATTTTACTATACAAACGTTCACAAACCTTGCAATCACAAACTTTCACAGAATCTTCAAGTACAAACGTTGACAGGCCTTCAAAAAACACAAACTCTCATAAGTCTTTCAGGAAATAAATAAATAAAATAAAATAAGAAATCGAATTTCTCCACAGGACAACAACTATTTCTCCCCAATAAAACACACACGTAGGCAATCTTTCTACGCACCATTCACTACTACAAAAACTTGCTGCTTCTACGTGATAGCTCGTTTGAATTTTTTTTTTCCTTGTTGATTTTGTTCAGACTTTTCCTCCTTGGGTTTATAGTAATGGCCATGGATTATCGAGGAGGTGAGAGCGTAACTACTTCCTGGACCTTGTTTATGAAGGCCAGGTAGAAGAGGAATAGAGAGGATTAGAAATGAACAGAAGATTAGAGGTGCAGAGGTGAATAAAGATTGTAAAAATGAATAAAACAAGATGTAGAGAGAAATGATGATAGTCAGAGGGATAAAGTTAGATGCAAAGACAGGAAGAGACTCGCATTTTTTTTTTTACTCTGTGTACGTGTTGTGACTACGAGGACGTATGTGGGAATATTTCTACAAGATGCCGTATTTTTTTTTAATTTATTTTTTGTCTCGATTTTCTCACTAATTGAAAGAGATAATGATTTCTGTTTATTTCCTGAAACTGATTTGACCGAATTTTGATAATTACGTAGACTTGGTGAAATATTCTACCTCGGCCCGTGGAAGATAAGCTTAATGTTATCCATCTGCTTCCTGTAGCTGTCAGGTGGCTTCGTGATAGTTGTCGCTCATGTTGTCATCACTGAGAGAATTCATTTTCACTTCCAAATAAACAAATTTGCATATATACAATTTTAATGTCATTATATTTTATTTACTCGTTTGGTGAAATTTTGTTATCATAAAAGCTGCTGATTCTTTTTATTTAATGTGCAACAGAGGTTTGAGTTTGTTGTATTTATTATCAGGAAAATTAAGCTTCCCCGTTGTGCAACAGAGTTCAGGTTTATCCGACACCTTAACCTTTTATTATATACGAAATTAAGAGACATATCTACCTGTTCCTAATGACCGAAACATGTGTATGGAAAAAAAAAAAATCTGATATGCACACATAATTTTTCCCTCACATACCCAGACCCAGACCTCTGAGATCAGAATATTCTGAACCAATTTCCAGGAGGATCAGATCATCTTCCTGCCTGACAAACATTCGTATATCATCCCCCCTCCCTACCCTTATTGTGGCTATTACAACATCGCCGCCTCCCCCTCCCTTATCCCCCCTCCCCCCTCCCTTATCCCCCCTCCCCCCTCCCTCATCCCCCCTTCCTCATCCCCCTCCCTCCCTCATCCCCCCTTCCTCATCCCCCTCCCTCCCTCATCCCCCCTTCCTCATCCCCCTCCCTCCCTCCCTCCCTCTCCCTCCCCTCTTCTCTCTTTCCCCTCTCCCCCTCTCTCCCTCTCCCCTCTCTCTACCCACTTAAGCGAGGGTCTTTTTTCCTACTCTTCTCTCCCTCGTATAAGGCAAGAGGAGATACCATCCACGTTATTTATTCATCTTGATAACTGGGAAGCTGGCGAGGCTCTCAAGCGGGCGTTAAGTGACTCTAATACCCAGTGCTTGATAACCTGTTTATTCTCCCTCAGATAAACTTGATTTATGACTCGACTATCAAAGGTTTAATCATCATGGCGCCCATCAACACAACCACCGTTACCCTCTACTACCATCATCCCTACTACCACCACCACTATTGCCCTCAAACAATTTCTCTCTCTCTCTCTCTCTCTCTCTCTCTCTCTCTCTCTCTCTCTCTCTCTCTCTCTCTCTCTCTCTCTTATAACCTGTTAAGCTTCCCAAGAGTAATTTCCTTTTATGAGAGGCCATCACTATCACTGGAAACTAAATTATTATTATTTTTTTTAATGTTTTCCTGTTATCGTGTCCCGTTACCATGAAGTTAATCACAGTGTCCTATACGTGTCCTATCAACCATCATGTCCAATCACCATCATGTTCTATCACCATCATGTCCTATCACCATCATGTCCTATCACCATCATGCCCTATCACCATCATGCCCTATCACCATCATGTCCTATCACCATCATGTCCTATCACCATCATGTCCTATCACCATCATGTTCTATCACCATCATGTTCTATCACCATCATATTCTATCACCATCATGCCCTATCACCATCTAGTCATAACACCATGTCCTATCACCATCTAGTCATAACACCATGGCCTATCACCATCACGCCCTATCACCATTACGCCCTATCACTATTTAGTCCTACCACCATCACGCCCTATCACCATTTAGTCCTATCACCATCACGCCCTATCACCATCTAGTCCTATCACCATCACGCCCTATCACCATCACGCCCTATCACCATCACGCCCTATCACCATCACGCTCTATCACCATTACGCCCTATCACCATCTAGTCATAACACCATGTCCTATCACCATGTCCTCTCACCATCACGCCTTATCACCATTACGCCCTATCACCATTACGCCCTATCACCATCTAGTCCTATCACCATCACGCCCTATCACCATTACGCCCTATCACCATCACGCCCTATCACCATCACGCCCTATCACCATCACGCCCTATCAGTAATAACATTTACAAGACTCACTTAAACTTGTCTGTCGATAATGAATTCCTAGTTACGCCAATTACTAAAATTTCATCACTAAAAATAAACTAAAAATAAACGACTCTTATCATAACATTACTCCATTACACGTGTCTAGAGACTTACACACACACACACACACACACACATCATCACACACACACACCATCACCACACCATCATCACCACACCATCACCACACGTGTCAGTACATCACTCCAATTTGTCCTGTTACCTTGATGCGTGTCTTGTCATCACTACGTATGTTTAAATGTACAGGTATACAAGAAAAGGGGGCGTGGCTCTTGATCCAGGTAGAATAGGGGGCGTGGCATTTGATCCAGGTAGAAAAGGGGGCGTGGTTACTTGATCCAGGTAGACAAGGGGGCGTGACACTGTGTTTGTCACCTAAGTTTTATTAATGCTCCTGCCTGTTTCTGTCACCTTAGTCTTATTAATGCTCCTGCCTGTTTCTGTCACCTTAGTCTTATTAATGCTTCTGCCTGTTTCTGTCACCTTGGTCTTATTAATGCTTCTGTCTGTTTCTGTTACCTTAGTGTTATCAATGCTCCTGCCTGTTTCTGTCACCTTGGTCTTATTAATGCTCCTGCCTGTTTCTGTCACCTTAGTCTTATTAATGCTCCTGCCTGTTTCTGTCACCTTAGTCTTATTAATGCTCCTGCCTGTTTCTGTCACCTTAGTCTTATTAATGCTCCTGCCTGTTTCTGTCACCTTAGTCTTATTAATGCTTCTGTCTGTTTCTGTTACCTTAGTGTTATCAATGCTCCTGCCTGTTTCTGTCACCTTAGTCTTATTAATGCTCCTGCCTGTTTCTGTCACCTTGGTCTTATTAATGCTTCTGTCTGTTTCTGTTACCTTAGTGTTATCAATGCTCCTGCCTGTTTCTGTCACCTTAGTCTTATTGATGCTCCTGTAGCCACGTATATTCGACTTATGACCGGCTGGTTCGTTTCCCGTGGCGTCCCTTTATCTCCCTGAGTCAAGGAGGGAGCAGAGTGGTCTTGACAACGAGGCAGGGTACTAAGAGATAAGGTTCTGGGTACAGTATTGCCTGCTGTACCACCCATAGCAGCGCCTCTGGTGGATTTGAATTACATAAAGATAGAGAAGTTATGTAATGATCGTAATTTTTTTTGTGTTAGTTTTTCACGTGTTTTTACATTATTATTATTATTATTATTATTTTTATTTTTATTTTTTTATTATTATTATTATTATTATTATTATTATTATTATTATTATTATTATTATTATTTGAATATTAAAACCCCGGCTCATTTCACCTAATGATTAAACACCCTAACGGTATCTGAGGAGTTAGGTTAGGTTAGGTTAGGTTGGTCAATATTAAGTGAAATAAACTGTGGGTTGGGGGGGGGGGGCGTCTAATTTTCATGTGATCTGATTATGATAAAAGTTTTTACAATGTTTTTTTTTCTGGTCAGGGTAAACATTACTCAACACTTCAGATACTAAAACGAGTTAATCACTTCTCATCACACCTGGTAAATAAGGTAATTTTTAGTCAAAGTATCTCAGAAAATTAAAATCACAGGTGAAGGTCACAGTATTTGACCGTTGTGTAAAAAAATTGGTCAAAAAAGTAATCCGATGGAATTTAATGAAAACTGAAATGTTAGTTTGCTGTAGCCAAGACAAAACAAATACATTTCTTTCGATATAATAGGTTAAAGTTCACGCTCTGTGGTCAAGGTTAACTGGGTCCTTCTGTAAATAGAATATAAAAAAAAGGAAGAAAAAAAAAAAGCCTGACAGTTTATTGATGAGACTTGACATGTGGGCTTAGGGCGTTGGCGAAGACAGAATCTTCAATAATATTTTGTAGAGAGAAGGTCAAAGTTCACGGTCAGGCCTCAAGGTCAGCTCTCAGGTCACACGATGAAGGTTTGATGAACGTCTTTTGAGTCGTTATAGAACAGAACAAAAAACCACACCACACCACACCTCTCCACACCACACCTCACCACACCTCACCACACCTCACCTCACCTCACCTCACCTCACCTCACCTCACCACACCTCACACCACCTCACCACACCTCACCTCACCACACCTCACCACACCTCACCTCACCTCACCACACCTCACCACACCTCACCTCACCTCACCTCACCACACCTCACCTCACCACACCTCACCACACCTCACCACACCACACCACACCTCACCACACCACACCACACCTCACCTCACCTCACCACACCTCACCTCACCTCACCACACCTCACCACACCTCACCTCACCTCACCACACCACACCTCACCACACCTCACCACACCTCACCACACCACACCTCACCACACCTCACCTCACCACACCTCACCTCACCACACCTAACGTAAGAGTTTGGTAGAAAATGTAGAACAGAAATTAAAACAATAAAAAACTGTAAATATTTATAAACCCGAATAATACAGTCGTTAATCATGACGTCATAAGAGATTAGTTTCCCGGGTTCCTTAATCATGACGTCATAAGAGATTAGTTTCCCGGGTTCCTTAAGAATAATGTCATAAGAGGTTAGTTTCTCGGGTTCCTTAATCATGACGTCATAAGAGGTTAGTTTCTCGGGTTTATAATTCTGAATCAAGTAATATGTTGGTTAGGTTAGGGTGAAGAGAGGGGAGAACTACAGAGGAGGAGGAGGAGGCAAGGGTGAGGCAACTTTCCCCTCATCTTGAAGCCAGAAGAAAGTACTGTATCAGGGAGGTTTAGAGGGAAGTGACGTTCTTACAGTATTTCGTATCACCAGGTACTTAGGTTGTGAGATTGATATACAGTAATTAAAATAGTTATCTGTGCAGGTTGGGGGGGTCGATATACTCCGAAATTTTACGTGTGACTGGTGACAGCCATCATATACCAAAATTTATCGTCCATGGTCTCATATTGTTTCCCTACAAAGTATGCACAGATAGTTGTTTTAGCTTCTGTTACATACGACTAATGGATTAAACTTTCCTCTGTATAGGTTCCCGAGATTAATCGTGTCCCAATACTGAATAATTAAACCTTTAAACTATCAATGGTTTATTTTTTTTTAATAATTCATATTAAAGATATTTTTCGGCCTATTAAAACAATTCAATAATTTATAAAACCATTAATAACTCTCAAATTACATCTATATCAATTAACGTTAGTCATATTTGCATAATCATTATTTGTAATCTTTCTAATATAAACGAATAAACGAAGTGGAATGAAAATAAACAAGAAGACAAACTAAAAACATGTACAGATAAAGTTAAGACTAGGGAAAGCTATTTTTGGGGGGGCCGTAGCTCTGATGTTATCATAGTATGTACGTATACCAGGTGGGAGGTGTACATGTGCGTGTATTATTGATCCATGATAACTCTCACACGTGACTTATTAGGACACACACACACACACACACACACACACACACACACACACACACACATTAAAAAAAATGGAAAAAAGGGAAAAAATACACAATGGGAAAAGAATATAAAGGGAAAAAAAACAGCACATGAGAAGCACTGGCCACATGAATCACTGTTAATCGGGCGTGAAAAATGGGTGAGAGAGAGAGCGAGGCAGTGTGGAGCTCTGGTCGAGATTTGCGTCATGATGAAGTGCAGCCCAGCTAAAGCCACACCGAGGAGAGGTACTGAGAGAGAGAGGGAGAGAGAGAGAGAGAGAGAGAGAGAGAGTATGGGAGGGAGGAAGGGAGGGGGGGGGGGCAAATAAAAAAAAATGGAAGAACGAAAAATTACGATTACGTTATGAAAAGAAAAGAGAAGAATAGTTTAAGAAAAGAAAAACAATAGGTAGAGGAAGAGAGGCTAAGGAAGAATAGGTCTAGGAGAGAGGGTAGGGGGGAGGGAGGAATGATGGAAAGGTTAAAGACAAAAGGGAGGGCGAGAATGGAAGGAAGGAGGGAGGGAGGGAGGTTAGTCGTAATTAGGATGTATGGGAGGAAGGGAAGGAGACATTGGGGGGGGGGGGGAGTGAAAGAAAGGAAAGGTAGAGGAGAGACATTGAGAGAAGGGGTGACTTACAGTAATGGAGAGAGAGGAAAGGAAATGGAGAGAGAGGACAGTGTAAGAAACAGGGTAGAGAGGAAAGAGTTAGAAAAATGGAAGGGGTGATAAAGAAGAATGAAAAAGGGTGTGAGAGGGAAAATAAATGAGAGGGAGAGTAAAAGAATGATGGAAAGGAAAGAAGGAGAGAATAGGAACGAAAGCGATAAAATGAGATAGATGGAACTGAGGAGGAGTAAGAGAGAAGAAGTGATAAAGGTTGGAAATATAAAACTAGAAAAAGGTGAAAGAAAGAGGAAGAGAGAGAGAGAGAGAGAGAGAACTAAGATAAAAGAGGGTGAGAGAACAGAGGGAGAAGCAAAGAGTGAGGGGAGGTAGGGATGAAGGGGATTTAGTAACGCAGGTAGTGAGGGGAAACTTAATTACTCTCTGGTAAAGGAAAGACAACACACATTACTGGTGTTGCATCCGGTGAGGGAGGGAGGGAGGGAAGCCCGGCCATTGGAGGGTAGAAATGGAGGGAGGGGAGGGAGGAAGAGAGGGTACGAGGATGGAGGGGGAAGGGGGGGGGGTAGGTTAGTGTAAGAAGGGGGAGATACTAGAGGTGAGGGAAAGAAAATGAAGGAGAATTGATGGAAGAGTGAGAAAGAGGAACAGGAGGAGGAAGAGGGAGAGGGGGATGATTAAGGGATAGAGTGTTAAAGTCCCAATGCTTCAGTCTTTGCCACCTACGGCTTCAGTCTTTGCCACCTACAGCTTCAGTCTTTGCCACCTACAGCTTCAGTCTTTGCCACCTACAACTTCAGTCTTTGCCACGTACAGTCAGAGTCTTTGCCACGTACAACGATAGTCTTTTAAAGTGTACAGCCTCGCAATCAAACCCCTCAAGACTAAGACCAGATGAGTTTTTGTCTTTAATCTACATAACGTTGATTGTAATTGAGTCTTTAAACCCTGTAGAACCTCATACTATTTAAGACCTGCAAACCCCTCTTAGAACCACCGAGTCTTAATAAGAGTCTTTAAAAGCGTAGTCTCTCTTATCATCAGCCTACGACACCTTGTACTCAATCCTGTAGACTCGTAGTTCAGTTGAAGACTCACACCGGACTCATGGAAAGTCTCATTCAAAGTCCTTCTTCAGCCAAAAGTTATAATCATGGAAAGTTTTAATACTTTTAAAGAGGACGCAATAAGTTGATGAAGATTCTCTCTCCTCATTCCTTTGGTTTCATGCACAGGAAGACCAGCAGTAAGGAGGAATTCATGGTGGGGTGAGGAAAGAGGAGGCGTGAGGAAGCAAGGAGTCAAGAAGAATATTTTGAGGTATAGGGGAGATTATTAGTTGGGAAACAGGCTGTGTTTTTTGAGGGGTAAGGGGAGGGCAGGGGAGGAAAGGGGGTGAGGGAGAGGTTGAGATTATGAACGACAAAGACAGAGACTAGGGCCTTTGTTCCCTCTCCCTACCTCCATCCCTCCCTCCGTTCCCCTCCCTCCCAACCTCCTCCCCCTCCCTCTGTTAGGCTGGCGTGACACAGGGGGAGAGGGGTGGGTGAGGTGCTTGCATGAATGAAAGAGGGAATAAGGTGAGGGGGAGGGAGGGGAAAGGGGGGAGGGAGGGGAAAGGGGGGGTCATTAGAGGTGGATAGGAAGCATGGTGAACAGAAAAGGTCATGAAGGAAGAGACGAGAGAAAGGGGAAGAGAAACGAAGAGGGAAGGAGAGATAGAGAAAAGGGGGAGGAGGGAAAGGGAGAAATGAGAGGAAAGGGAGGGAGAGGAAAGGGAGAAATAAAAAAGGAAGGGGGAATGATCTATAAAGAGACTATTGGCAGTTTTTCAATTCGATACTGTAGCCAATATCTAATTATTTATGCAATACCGGTATGGATTAAATAACCTAACCTGTTCAGAAGTGTTTGTCACCAACAAGTTATTGAAAGTAATAAAAAGCGAACAACAAATTAATGAGAACTCCAAATATGTATTGATTGAGTTAAATATAATTTGATAACGGTATTTGTCTTGTGTTGCGGTTGATCGTATTAACTGCTTCACGCGGATTTCACTCTGTTGTGTGTGTATGTGTGTACGTGTATAGACATACAATACACCTGCCGAATATACACATGACCTTCACTAAAAATAACATGCCACTTACTCACAGTTATATATGTGTCCTTCACCTCCATCCATAAATACTGACAACACGCCCTTCCCATCCTCTCTTCCCTCAACAAACAAAACCACTTCCTCCTGCCCCTCACCCTCCTCCATACACCCCGGCCTTGCTTGTAGAACACACAGCTCGGGAAATATGTAAAACGTTCATCACACAACGCGGTACACAGTTCATATTCTCAAGAAGAACAGAAAAAAAATAATAGAAAATATAGAGAAATATATGTGTGTGTGTGTGTGTGTGTGGAATTATACTCATTCAGCACTGACGGGTTAATGCAGGCTGACAGTGGGATAAAATGCAGGTTTTTCACATAAGTTAATTAATAAAACCCTACGAGGGAGGAATTTTCTCCACAACCCACGAACCCCCGTGAGTTAGAATTAAGGATTTTGATGTGTGGGTTGGATGCGGGCCATGTCCTTACAGGGCGAGACAGAAGGGGTGCGGGCCAGATTAGACTACTGTAAGGCACTTGTGAGGCCATACTCCTGACCAATGCCACGCCTTACACGGGTCAGTGACGTAAAGATCTCTCTTAGGTTTGGGTTTGACAGGGTAGTACTTGCCAACCCTGGGGACTGACACCTCCCGTCAACTACAAACTCCATTCAGGGACTCGGCTCCCACCCTCTCCTCCCTTATCCCCCGTCCTCTCTCTCCCTTACCTCCTCCACCCCCCCTCATCCCCTCACTTTACAAACAAAACAATAACCCCCATATTTACCCCACCCCACCACTTCGTCTTCCCTACCGTCCCTAACACACACACACACACACACAGTACAGTGCCCGGGACAGGAGCCACCATCAACTTGTGTCAACAGTGAAAGCAATTACCGCGGCAAACGAATGACGTCACAGCGTACGTCACACTAATTAGTTGCCAATTTAGTCAACACACCACCTTGTTTACTTAATTTAGTGTTGGTCGTCATCTGGGTTTATACTTAGAACAGGACAGACAGACATTCATAGTTTAATATACCAGGACGTATAATGTCTGGGTGGTGGTCGTCATTATAGCTTGTTTGATGACTAGACTATAATTTACTCATAATATATAATTCCTTTTGTGGTAGTTTGCTCAATTGGTGAACGAGTTGGGGTATAATTTAAAGGCGTTGTGTCATGGGCTCTGAATTGGCACTACGTTTGTGTGTGTGTGTGTGTGTGTGTGTGTGAGACGTCGTATATAGCGTGTCTATGGGCCTAAAAAAAAACAGCCTAACGTCAACATCGAGCGTCTGACGTGACCTATTTTAAGAGTTGTATTTATATCGCGAACATGTTTTAATTATTAGACCTGGATGTGAGTGTTGACAGCCACTCATGAAGAGGGGGAGGAAGAGGAGGAGGAAGAGGGGGAGGAGGAAGAGGGGGAGGAGGAAGAGGGGGAGGAGGAAGAGAGGGGAGGAGGAGGAGGAGGAGGAAGAGGGTGTTACTTCAGAAGAGTTTAGTGTGTTATTTCCTCCAAGACTCGAAGTGCCGCTGCCTTCTGTCGTCTGGAAACACTTAGCGAAAAAAAAGTTAGATATAAGAAAGGAAGTGTGTGTGTGTGTTTCCAGTAGGTCATTTAGAACGTGTTTTTGTCTCGTAGTAATGTTTGATGGCACCGTGATGCTGCTCCTCTGATTACCTGTTTCTCACTTTCTCTACCTGTCTGTCTTACCACCGTCTACCTGTTTACCTACTAACCTGTCTAACTACCGTCTACCTATTTACCTGTCTACCTCTAATCTCTCTGTCTGTCATTCTCCTTACCAACTTTATTTTTTTTATCTACCTATTTGTTTACATGTCTACCTATCTACCTACTTATATATTTCTCCGGTCCTCAGACACCTACTTCTCCATGGCCTTCCACCCCATCCACTCCACAAACACCTCATCCATGTTTTCCCTCACACGACCTCCTCCCCCTCACACGACCTCCTCCCCCCACACGACCTCCTCCCCCCACACGACCTCCTCCCCCCACACGACCTCCTTCCCCTACACGACCTCCTTCCCCCTACACGACCTCCTTCCCCCTACACGACCTCCTCCTCCCCCACACGACCTCCTCACCCCCACACGACCTCCTCACCCCCACACGACCTCCTCACCCCCACACGACCTCCTCACCCCCACACGACCTCCTCACCCCCACACGACCTCCTCACCCCCACACACATAAACCGTATTCGATAAATTGATTCGAATATGTAATAGGCTACGGTCCTGCCCCGGTTAATGGATCAAATAGGAGTTACTCAGCCGTGCTCCCCGGACATCAGAATCAGTGATAAAATCAGATGTAACTAAACGTGTGGAAAATATTCTTCTAGCTTGTCGAACGGTGCTTAATGGTCAATAACCCCCCCCCCCCCCCTTAGTAGTTTTGTAGCATTGAATTACAACAACAGCAAGAAACAAAATAATTACGCTACCAACAACTTAACAACAACAATAACAAGAAAAAGCTTACATAAAAACAATTATAATAACAACAGCAGCAACACTAATAACAACGGCTACAAGAGCGTTGGTTTCTTAAGACAGATATGGAATTAATGTATGTCAATTAGTCTTCAGGTGTGCTGTAGAAGTGAGAGTGACTGTCATTACTCAGGTGCAAATTAATTAACGGTGTTAGGGTGATAAGTTACTCTTATTGGCAGATACACCTGACAGGGTCTCACACACACACACACACTACAACTACTTTGTTGTCACTCGGAATCGAGGCCGATACGGGACCAACAGAGTTGTCCACAGATGTTGCACATGTGGAGGGCTACATCGAGTGTTGGATGGGGGGGGGGGGGGGGGTGGCAACGTCTTTCCGGCGTTGGCGCTTGTCTGCCTCGGTATGCAATCGGGCTAACTCGAAAGTATTGATACCTCGTGTGGTGCTCCTCCAAGCCTTACGATGTGGAGTAATCGACTCCCAGGTGAGAGGGTTGATTTGGCACTTTTTCAGGTTTGTCTTAAGACTATACTTATACCTTTTCAGTTGCCCTCCGGCGTAACGTTTACTATTCGTTAGGTGACTCTAAAACACCTGCTTTTACAGTCTTCTGTCGTCCAGGTGGGTAACATGGCCAGTCCAGCGTATTGTTCATGGATAATGGGAGCCTCTATGCTCGTACAATTGGTGTCAGCAAGGATGCTGGCATTTGTTCTCTTGTCTTCCCAGAGAACTCGGAGGATGGAACGTAGACTACGTTGGTGAAAGTTTTCAAGTGGCTTCTTGAGGTGCCTCCTGTATATAACCCATGTCTTGCTGCCATATAGCAGGGTGGGGAGGACCATTGCTCGATATACGTTTAACTTTGTAGATAATTTCAGATCCCTACAGCTGAAGACACGGTTTCGGAGTCTGCCAAAGGCTTGAGATGCACATTTGATCTGATGCTGAATCTCTTCATCGATGTCCGTAGTGGTAGACAGGTGGGAGCCGAGATACCGAAAAGGGGTAACATTAGAGAGGGTATTACCATTCAGCTGGTTGAAAGAGAATCTGAGTCTTACGCACATTCACCTTAAGGCCGAAATGTGCATTCGCAGGTAGGTGTTCAGGATCTCCTGTAAGTCTCATTCAGTGAAAGCAACAAGAGTGAGGTCGTCTGCATACTGAAGTTCAGTAATGGAAGCTGCCGACACCTTTGTTCTTGCCTGGAGTCGTCTTATGTTGAAAAGACCCCCCTTCACCCGGTACTCGATGTCCACCCCGTCTGCTAAATTGGCACTGGCACGAGTAAGGAAGGCAGCCAAGAAAGTGGAAAAGGGAGTTGGTGCCAGTACACACCCTTGTTAAACCTCTGTTTGGATGGGGAAGAACTCAGACTGGGTGCCATTGTGCAGGACACTACCGTTCATGCCATCTTGGAGTTGCCTCACAATGGCGATGAATTTTGGTGGGCAGCCAAAACGGCTGAGGGTCCACAAGAGGGCTTCACTGTTGACCGAATCGAAGGCCTTGGTTAGTTCGATGAAAGCCATGTACAGGTCACGACGCTGTTCTCTGCACTTTTCCTGTATCTGGCGGGGAGAAAAGATCATGTCAGTGATGCCACATGATGGTCTAAAGTCACATTGAGGTTCTGGGAGGAAGTTTTCCGCCTCGGGATTAAGTCTGTTGAGGAGGACTTGGGCAAAAATCTTTCCAGCTACGGACAGCAGCGAAATCCCGCGGTAGTTGCCACAGTTTGACCGGTCTCCCTTGTTCTTAGAAATATTGACGATGGAGGCGTCTTTAAGAACGTGGAGGGATTTTCTCCTCTTCCCATATATTCTTCAGGAGAGAGTGGAGACGGCTGGTAAGCAGAAGTCCTCCTGCTTAATACACCTCGGCTGGGATTCCATCAGGCCCTGAGGCTTTGTTATTTTTCATTGTTTGATGGGAGTAGCTACCTCATCCAGGGATGGAGGATAGCTGAGATGGGTCAGTTCTGGATGCTGAGGGACCTGCTGGGTAGTCAGGAGATCCACAGCAGTGTTTCGGTTGAGCAGTGAATGGTAGTGCTCTTTCCAGTGCTGAATGAGGCCTTCATCGTCTTTAATTATGGAGTTACCGTCGGATGAGCTGGAGGGGGGCTGCGCCACGAGTGATTGGCCCGTAAAATGTTTTGGTGGAATTGAAAAATTCGCACATCTTGTGCTGATCTGCATACTTTTGTGTTTCGCATGCTTTATTTTTAAACCGGTAATTCTTTAGATTGCAAAGTTCCCTCTGAACCACAGATTTTTCTTGCGGAAGGTATCAGCTTTGGTCCAAGACTGTGGGTTGTTCTGCCAGTCAGTTAAAGCAGCACGTTTATCATTGATGAGTACTTTGATTGCCGGGTCATTTTCATCAAACCAGTCCTGGTGTCTTCTTTCGATCTGGCCGAGGGTCTCTCTGCAGGTTTGTGTCATGACAGTGTTGAGAATATCCCGTTCGGCACTGGGATTTGGGTTGTTCGTTGTCGGGTTGTTTATCAGCCCATGTTCGAGCTGCTCTCTGAAAGCATGCGCTTCCGCTGGATCTTCCAGACACTTAGTGTTAAAACCTCTTCTAAAGGCTTGCTGCCTTCGCCGTTTTGGGGCGTCGTAAAGTGAGACCTTGGCTCTGGCGAGCCAATGATCAGTGTCACAATGGTCTGAGCCATGCATGGCATGGGTGATGAGGACATCTCGGCGATCTCTTTCTCTGACAATGATGTAGTCAATGAGATGTCAGCGTTTGGATCGTGGGTGTTGCCACGAACCCTTGAACTTGTCGGTCTGCCTAAACAAGGTATTGGTGATAGTGAGGTTGTGTGTAGCACATTTGCTGAGGAGGAGTAGGCCGTTGGGATTACACTTGCATATTCCATTTCTCCCTATGGTTCTCTGCCAAATGTCAACATATCTGCCAACTCTGGCATTGAGGTCACCAAGGAGCACAACCGTACCTTCTCTGGGGATAGAGATTAACACTCTGTCGAGGTCGGCGTAAAAGGCGTCCTTGATGTCATCCTCTGTATCCAGTGTTGGGGCGTATGCACTGATGACAAAGGCATGACGTGAGTGATTCAGTGGGACTCGGAGCGTCATGAGGCGCTCGTTGATCCCAATAGGCATTTCAGTTAGCTTGTGTAGGATGCGTTGGCGGATGGCAAAGTCAACTCCATAAATGCGGTTTCTCTCCTCAGCAGTCATACCCTTCCAGAAGAAGGTGTAGCCAGACCCTCGTTCTGTGAGTTGACCCTCGTCTGGGAGCCGGGACTCACTAATGGCTGCTAAGTCGATGTTTACCTAGCCAGCTATTTGCCACAAGGACAGTTCTTCTTTCAGAGGTTGTATGGTTTGTTTTTGTTTGGATCTGTGATTTTGATTGTCTATCGACCGCATAAGGATGACCTTATTGGGTGCGGTTGTCCAGTCAGGTTGTTATTTTAGGCAGGATATGTTTAGGGCACCTTTTCTAGCCCCCTCCTCATGTGGGGTGAGCAGAGTGGCTCCTCGAAAGGGCTGTGCAGTCGCACAGACAGGACCGGATTTCACTGCTGCCTAGATCCCAGTGCATAAACGACCATCTTATGTGCCGCCCATGTGCAGAGTTGTAACTAGAGACTCCCGGCAGTCATCTCTGCTTGTCCCCGTCACCACTCATCCGTCGCCATAGGATTTGTGGAGGTTCAGGGGTTTTGATGATGAGTGGTATGATGAGTTGGATGATGACTGCGCATGAGTTGATTTATGTGGTGAGGCAGGAGCGCAGGCTGCAACCACACATCTTGGCTCTCCATTTTCCAGATCCTATGGTGCAAGTGTTGCAACGACTGAGGAGAGGGAGAGTTGCAATGGGCTGCCGATAGCCCAGTTTGTTGGGTTTCGCCTTAGTAGCCTGTCCATCATGCATTGCCTTCATCTGCCGGTGTAGTCGTTGGGTTTCCATGGTGGTCACCTCTTCCGCCTATACCGCCGTTGGGGTTTTGTTGGAGCTCTGTAAGCATGTCTGCCTGATGCGGGACTCCACCGCAGATTTTTCGTTCGGGGCTTACTCCCGTAGCGTTCTACCTACCAAGGCTAATCCGCAAGGTAGCGGGGCAGTGGTTGGTAGGCGCCAGGACGTGTCCACATGCCAGTGGGCCTATGCGCCGTCCCTCTGGGTCCTATTGCTACTCCGAGATCCCCTGCTGGTCAAGCTTGGGCCCACGAGGCACCCAGTTACCGTGTGTTGCCACAAGAAGGCACAGCAGGAGTCTTGATGGTGAAGAGGCTGTGTACTGACAGGGGAAAACTTATGCAAGTTGCTTCCCTGTCCGCCACGAGGGCTAGCCAGCGGCGGTAGCTGAAAAAAAAAGCGAGAAGCAGCAAGCAATGCCTGCACCTTAACACTTAACATAATGCTACCACACGAGACGCATTACACCACCCTGTGCACACACACACACACACACATACATGAAGTCTTTTATCAGTATTCAGTAAGCATGTGATGACGTTACCAAACAGCTGTAATAACTACACTCCACCCACCCGACTTCAACTACCCCGTGGCATGCAGAGGACACCAACAATTCGCAGAACACAAACATCTTTAATATTTTTTTTTATATAGTCAAATGTGGAGAATTCTGTCCGTAGACTTACATGGTGGTTGGCGGCGAGCACGGGACAATAACTTTTTGTTCATTGGGCGGGAATGAACAGGGAAGTGTAACATAACATCTCCTGATCGTCGGAGATCAAGGGAATATAACGGTATGTTCTTTAGTCGGCGGAGAACAAAGAGTAAATAACAGAACGTCCGATGCGTAATAACACGTTCATCAGAGGTCAACAGAGATGGTATCACACCTACGCGATAGGAACTTCATTATGACTTATATTGAAAATTGTAAAAACAAAAAATCATCAGATGGACTATATATAAATTCCTTTGAAATGTGTAAAATCTGTAAATGAAGAAGGATTTAATGTAAATGGAGTGATTAAAAAAACCCACCTACTCGTGGTGTTTTGGATGACGAAGTAGAACCTAAACCTTAAGCTCATACACTCAATTAAACTTTTAATCCTTACTAAACCAACTCATCAGCTCTCACCTGGTAAATACCTGTGAAACTTGAAATGCTTCTCGTTTAGATATAACCAATATACCTGAGTTATGCATAAACGTGTAAATTTAACCGAGATTGTGATTTTCTCCCGAGTATCGCAGAACCAAGTGTGGCCGACGCCCTCTCTAGACCAGCAGTGACAAGCGAGTTAATTCAAATGACAATTAATTAATCATGGTAGGATAGTAGCACACTCGTCTGTCCCTGTCTTCAGTCTTTGGTAATATAGGTTATAGGCAGAACGATGGTCGGGAATAAACAGTGACTGGACGTTCACAGGGAAACAGATCCACGTACTCTAACTGGAAAAAAACATTCACTGACACACACAAAATTTTAATATCATACCATATAATATGAATATGTCCAAGGAACAAATGCACACACACACTCTCCGACTTAAAACAAGAGTAAGAGAGTGTTGAAGATCTGCAACTGAATTAACATTTAAGACGCCACAGTTGCGAGGAATTAAAGTTTTATTGCCACCGTAGACTGAAAGCAGAGCAGGTGTTAAGTTCATTGACCTCTTTCTCACCTGTGGTGCTCACTAAATATCCATACTGACAATTATGAAAGTCTTGTTTATGTATCGTAAGCACCAGCTGCAAACACAGTCAGGCACACGCTCATCCCCTCATGTTTTTGCTGACATTTCTGAGAACCAGTTTTTTTTTAGATATTTGGTGAGGAAATACTGCAAAGATTACTTAAACCTAGATTAATACTAAGATAAACATAGTAGCAAATTGACGGCTTTGTTTGGGTAAGGGGGAAACATTGTGTAAGGAGGTGGAGACGGCAACTTTACCCTTACCCACCACTATGTAGCGCATGACAGCAGTAATCCCACACGTGCACCAAGAGCTACATGGCCTATCTCTCATAGCATCTCACATGTTCATGCTTAACATGTACGGACAGTGCGACAACACACACAAATATACCTTCAGACCTTGAGTTGTACCTTGGCTTGGCGCCTGAGAACACTCCACGAGAAGTGTTTCTTTAAGACCTCATCCTCCACTCTTTCACCCTTTACTCAACGTTCTTAAACTTGCTCTTACAATTTTTTCTTCTAAAACTTGTTCCTTATTACTTGCCAATGACAGGTTTTAAACTTTATAAACTTATTTCCTATTGGTTGGTAGTTGTGAGAGAGGCAGAGTTTCGCACACCTCAAGTGACAGGTCTTATTATTTGGGGTATTTAACTTGATCCAGCAACAACATTGTTTTTAGTGTGGCGCTGATCTTGGACGCGACGCCACCTCCTCCAGCCAAGACCCGAGGAGTTCACTGACACGCCCACAGCCAGTTAACCTCCCCCAGCCACTCCCTATTATAAGACCTCGAAGTATCCTGAGAGTTTAGTGATGTGGATATTTAAATATATACTTCTCCTGTGGCGTCGAAAGATTACATCCATGATATTTTTATATGATCACGGGCACACAGTTGTCTGCACTGAGATTAGATTAGAGATAAAATATTCACACAGGTATAATTTATAACCACACATATATATTTACACACGCACATATAAATTGATACATATGCACCGATAACAACTAACACACACACACACACACACACACACACACACAGTACGAAGTGGTCATAGAAACTTAAGTAATCGTTCTTTAAATCCCAAACACGTGGAAACAGATTTACCAAAGTCACTATTTAGACATTATTTATTTATAACTTTCGCTCTACTGCCAGCGATTCAAGCACAACAGGTTAATTAACTTTCTGTACCTGTACACATTGCGGTATAAAATCTACTAGAAGTTTATGGGTTTTTATAGCATGTGATAGTCAGACAGGTGTATCATGCCTAATCTTCAGGTATGCAAATATAAGCCGTATAAGAAACGCCTATATTGTGTATGAAGCTCTCTTGTATAATCTAAATATCATCCAATTTTAGCACGTTTGTCTGTTCTTGACGTCAGATTCCCATTATTTATTTATTTTTATTTATTATTTATTTTATTTTTTATTTTTTTTTATTTATTTTTTTTTCAGAATACAAAGATTGAATCAAAACTTAACAACTGTGGGTATATTTGTCAGCCTCCCACAGCCTCCCTCCCTCCCATTGGAAATTTGTGCGCGAGTATTTACACAAATATGTACCGACGGGGGAAAAAATTGGAGATATCGGTTTTCGTCTGGCAAAAAAAAAAAAAAAAACAGTTATGATATTGATATACAGTATTTTTGGTGTGTGTGTTTTGTTTTTGTATTAACACGCTTAAAAAAAACAAAAACATTCTCCAATACATAACAAACTAAACATAAAACAAACACATTCAGTAACATTATAATAGAATTTATACATAGAATTCATAAGTATATTTATTGTAGATCACCGAACACCGTCAACCAAGATCAGTGTATCATCAGGCAAGTCTTATAAACGTTATCTTTACCTAATCACTCGTGCAGTCAACCTAATTAACCATAACCACTCACAATTCCACCTGATCAACCATGTAACCTACACTGTCAAACCAAAACTACGACACCACCACAATTCAGCCACACTATGCACCAGTACCCGTCAATTTTTATCACTCACAACCAAATTAGGTGAACTACGCCACACACACACACACACACTTGAGCTTGTCAGTCTTTGCCAACTAAGAATCTTACCAATATCATCAACCTCCTCTCACCTCCCTCCCCCTTCCCTAACCTCGCTTTCCCTTCTCTCGTACCCCTTCCCTTGCCCCCCCCCCCACCGCCTATCCCCTCCCCTCTCCCCCCGTCCCCTCTCCCCCCCCCCTTGTCTTCCTATCTCACTGTTCCCACTGTTTGTTCCCGACACTGTAGGACACAACCCAACAACATGTACACAGGACTAGAGAAGCTGACGCGAGAATAATTTACTCAAATATGGAAATCCTATTGAAATGATTCCTGAATGCAAATCCGTCTACTTTCCATATTAGCATTTGTTCCTATGAATAATTTAATAGAATTAATTTTGCATCCAGTTCGGTGTGTGTGTGTGTGTGTGTGTGTGTTATAAACCCGGACATAGTATAATAACAACCTTAACATTTACATATATAATCAAATACGTATCACAGAATAATACATTAATAGCATCAGCATACACAAGCTCATAATGCACGTCATGCAGTAATACAATAAGGGACTAGCCTACATAACAAAGGCGGTATAATGACAGATAACGCGTCTGGAAACACCAATATGCATTCCCCTCTGGCTTTGATGTCCCAAGACCTAACTGTGTAAGGCTTGTACAGTAAACTCTACTCGCTCCCACTCCTACCCCTACAACACCAGCAACTCCTCTCCCTTCTCACCCTCACCTCTCTCCCCCACTCAACAACACCCAGCAACCCTTCTCCCTTCTCCCCCTCACCTCTCTCCCCCACTCAACAACACCCAGCAACCCCTCTCCCCTTCATCCTGACAAGCAGCAGAAGGACTGTAGCCCCCCACTCTTCAGGGTCACTGGCCGACCTTGAATTCTGCTGAGTGCTTCGATCGTGGGCCAGGCCCTGTCAGCAGCAGCAGCAGCGGCCGCCGAGGTGAGGCGACGGCGCTACTGGCTGGCTGGCTGGCTCTTGTGTACAGCTGTTGTGGCCGTCGCTATGGCAACTTCTCTCATCCCAGTTTGTTTATGTTTTGCTACTGCCAATGTCCCGTTTGGATGTGTTTTTTTCTAGGTTTTTCCTACACTTTTATTTGTGTATTTTATTTTTATTTAGTTCTGTATATCTGTTACACGTCTGTTAAGTTGATTGTTGTCTCTCTCAAGGACACTCGCTGTCTGTAGCTATTTTTCACGTCACTCCCATCCATTTGACACAACGATTACCTTAATGTTGATGGAGGAGTTAATTAGTTTAAGTCATACGCACCAATACCTACACACATTGAGACACACACACACACACCACCTACAGCAATTCACGCGCCTGACCTCCCACAATCCATAGCCACAACGCACACACATATGCACTCACTCTCACACACACATGCACTTCTTCACACTCACTCAAACGTCCACCCACACCCTCTCCGGCAGTCACAACAGATACACACATACATCTTAATGAATATGACTGTACGCACACTCATATTACTCACTTGAACCTCGTCCAAATTCCCTTCTGACAAGGCAATGACCCCGGGACACTGTATGGGTAAATATACTAACTCTCTCGGGTGTTACTTGGGTTGAGAGAGAGAGAGAGAGAGAGAGAGAGAGAGAGATGTTTGTGTTCAATTTCTTTTTAGTGTTTCTTCTATCAGTCCATTTTATTCCTCCTTTTTCTTCTCTCAGTCCATTTTATTCCTCCTTTTTCTTCTCTAATATTTCGTATCTTTATTTTCATCTTGTTTCAAAAATCTTCTAAACTTGATTGTACCGAAAATCTTTAAAGAGTTTCGAGATACGTAAAGGAAATTCTTAAACCCCAGATGATGTTATTTTGCCTTAGGTTGAGTACAATAACAAAAACTATCAAGGATAAAAATGAATCCAAATAATACACGGTTTTGTAGTTCCTTCAGATTTCATAATAATGTTCATGAGAAGTTACTGTACTGTTCCTGTTCACGGTTACAGAGAGAAATAGAGAACCAGGTGAAATTATCCAAGTACTCGAAACATTTCCGACGAGCACAGGACTCAGACACCACAACGATGGTATTGTAAATTAATTGTGTCGTGTTTTTTATAAGATTGCCCAAGAGGATGTCTGGTGGAGGAGTACACAGAGATAACGTGATAAAGTTAATGTATTTATCAGTTACCTGTCTAGATATCGTTACTCAAAAGGTTCAGTCATGTCGGTAATATTTTATCTGTCAGAATCTGGCTGAATAAACTGTTAGGTTAGAATAGGTTTGGGTGGGGTAGGTTAAGGTAGAAGGCCACCGGCAGCACCTCGTCAAGGTCAGGAGTGAGGAGGGACACTCTTACCCCGCGAAGATCCACCATTAACCCAGAAAGTTTGTCTCACTATGCCAAGCTGTCACTTGTGAGGGTCACCTAGCGGCTCTGAGTGTGATTGTTACTTGTGAGTGTATGTGTGTGTGTGTGTCTGTCCCTGTCCTCTCCCTCTCTACCTACACCCACCAACGAACAGGTGAGTGCAGGTGAGTTATATAGGTGTATTTGCATCCTTCACCTACTACCTCTTGTCTTGTGTCCCAGTAAACTATCACAACAGCCACAGTGCCAAAATCTGAATGAACTAATTCGACAAAAACTGCACCTCAATATTCTCAGTAAATTGGCTGGAGGGGGAATATGGAGGGGTGTGGAGGACTGTGGAGGGGCAAGTAGGGGGTGTGTTCAGGGGTAGAGGGAAGTATGAAGGGATGGGTAGGAAGTGGGTGGGGAGGGTAGGAGTGTAGCTTGAGGGAAGGGAGGGAGGATGAAGGGACAGGGAGTGTGGTGAGATTGGTACGATGGTAAGGAGGGAGGGAGGGAGAAGGGGGAGGGGGGAGGGAGAAGTAAGGTGGAGGGATGTGGAGGGTTAAGACAGCAGAAGAGGATGATAGTGGAGGGAAAGCTGGAGGAATAGGGAGGTGCGTGGAAGGACAGGGAGGTGCGTGGAGGGACGGAAAGAGTGTGTTGGTTGTGGAAAGTTTACAAAGTGGAAAGGAGGTTCAGGAATGGACATGTGAGGATAGGAAAGTATTTTGAAGGGCGTGTGGAGGATGGGGGAACGATAGAGAGGAGAAGGAAAGGATGGAAGAGCACATAGACAGGTAAAAAAAAGGATTAGAGTAACTGTAATTGAGTTGAGAGAAAGAGAGAGAGAGAGAGAGAGAGAGAGAGAGAGAGAGAGAGAGAGATCAAAGGTATACAATAGTTACACCACTTAGTAAACTACCTCGAGACGTTGATGGCAGTAAACATCCGCTACCAAGGACTGTCTTACTGTGGTGCGGTGGAAACCTTGGCACCTGGTTAAGACCCTGGCACCCCCACCAGTAAAGCCATAAAGGACCTCTTAATGGCTTTGAAGAAGAGACTTTAATGAGGCAATTAAAGCATGATAATTGACTGTGAATGCTGTCCACCCGAATTGGTGGCAGTTGTCGAATACCCAGTGTAAAATTCCCTCCCCCCCCCCCTCCCTCCCTCCTCTTCTACCCCCACCTCTCCTCTCCTACCCTCCCTTCCCTCTCCTCTCCAACCCCTCCTTCCCTCTCCTCTCCTACCCCCCTTCCCTCTCCTCTCCTACCCCCCTTCCCTCTCCTCTCCTGCTCCCCCCTTTCCTCTCCTACCCCCCTTTCCCTCTCCTCTCCTACCCCCCATTCCCCTCTCCTACCCCCTTCCCTCTCCTCTCCATCCTCCCTCCCTCCCTCCCTCCTCTCCATCCTCCCTCCCTCCCTCCTTCCTCTCCATCCCCCCTTCCCTCTCCTCTCCATCCCCCCTTCCCTCTCCTCTCCTACCCCCTTCCCTCTCCTCTCCTACCCCCCCTTCCTTCTCCTCTCCTACCCCCCCTCCCACTCCTCTCCTACCCCTCTTCCCTCTCCTCTCCTACCCCCCTTCTCTCTCCTCCTTCTCTTCCCCCCTTCCCTCTCCTCTCCTACCCCCCTCCCTTCTCCTCTCCTACCCCCCTCCCTTCTCCTCTCCTACCCCCCCTCCCACTCCTCTCCTACCTCCCTTCCCTCTCCTCTTCTACCCCCCTTCCCTCTCCCCCTTCTCTCTCCCCCTTCTCTTCCCCCCTTCCCTCTCCTCTCCAACCCCTCCTTCCCTCTCCTCTCCAACCCCTCCTTCCCTCTCCTCTCCAACCCCTCCTTCCCTCTCCTCTCCAACCCCTCCTTCCCTCTCCTCTCCTACCCCCCCTTCCCTCTCCTCTCCTACCCCCCCTTCTCTCTCCCCCTTCTCTTCCCTCCTTCCCTCCTCCTCCTCCTCTTTCAGTCTCCCCTACGACAGCAGATACAAGCTGGTGTGTCCATTCCTGCTAAAGGTGGTAAAATTATTATTGTATATCAGGTGCTCTAAGTAATGAGAGAGAGAGAGAGAGAGAGAGAGAGAGAGAGAGAGAGAGAGAGTAATAAGACAAAGATGATTGTGTTCAAGTACTGACAAGCCTTGAAGTTGAGAGAGACAGGTCTGAGCTTCAGCCAAGGTGTCACCAAGGGCAGTGTGTACTCCCCCCAGTTAACAGGTGCACACGAGAAGGTAGATCAGGTCAAGCACGCGTGTAGTGACCCACAATCACCATTTAATTTCGTGTCATTCATTTTATTTTTTCCAGACAGGACACTTCAGATACAGGTGAAGTTACAGGTACAGGTAAACATATTTCACAATATTAACATTATGAAACATTGATAATCTGAGTAAATGTGGATCGTTCGGTAATAAATCCAGGAAAACTGCAAATATAAGAATTATCCGGAGGGTTAGGGCTTATTACCTTAAAGATAATCAATACCTTAATCAGATTCTCCCAAATTAATAATGATTCACTTTACCTTACATCAGCGTTTTTTCTTCATGTCTAAGTAAAAACAGTAATCAATATTCTGTTATTTATTTCTAATGTCATTCTATCATGATTTATAACATTGGAAAATACCTTAATGGGGGTTTTTATTAACTAATGACTTAGACAGGTGTGTGCTGACAGGTGTGTGCTGGGGTGTGGTAGAGAGTATAATGCTTCACAGTATGGTAATTGTAGGGAGTTTATAGGAGTCCACTTGGAGAAATTGGGAGTGGTGAGGGAGGGTAGTGGGAGGTTAACGAAGGTAGGCTGTCTGGCTGTCTGAATGAAGGGGGGGGGGGGTGATCTTGAGGACTTACCTGCACACACCTCAAGTGAACTCTCGACAGCCACCAACCACACAAACACACCACCCTCTCCTTCCCCCACATACAAATACACAACCCCCTCCCCCTTCCCACACAAACTACTCATTTCCCCACACACAAACACACCACCTTTCTCTCTCCACATACAAACACACAACCTCCTCCCTTCCACCACACGAAACCCCCTTCTTACTTCCTCCCTGACACACAGTACACGTGGATTAAAACCAAAAAAAAAAATCTATTTCAGTAACATTGTCGCCATACTAACACGAAATACGGTCTCTATAAAAGTTAAACAGGATGAGAAAAAAAAAGTTTTGTATGCTCTTGAAAAGTTACGGGTGTGTAAATTGGTTCTTGCGAGAGGTTGGTTCTTTTCTGATATCAAAAAAGGGATTTTTTTTACTCACATTTTGTCGTATTAACTTTACAGACGGACGTTAAAAAAGAAAATAGGTACTGCTGTTTTTTTTTACGTAGAGTTGTTTATGAATTCAGAGGTGTGTGTGTGTTAGGATAAACCTGAAAAGTGCCAAATCGACCTCCTCACCTGGGAGACGATTACTCCTAGAGGATCACCACACAAGGTGTCAGTACTTTAGAGAGCCCGACTGCAGAACGAGGCGGACAAACGCCAATGCCGGAAAGACGCTGCTGCCGCCCCTCCCGCACCTGATGTAGCCCCCCCCCCCCTCCCCCACATGTGCAACATCTGTGATCGCCCCTGCCGGTCCCGTATCGGGCCTCTTCGGTCACCTCAGAACTCACCAACCTCGGTGACATCCTTAATAACTCATATTATATCACAGCTGGATGATCGTCATACTCGATTCCGAGTGACAGCAAAGTAGTTGTAGTAGTAGTAGTGCGTGCGTGCGTGCGTGCGTAATAATGTTTTAAAACACATCATATAAAACATTAAACACACAAAAAAAACACTCACAATAATTAACACGGTTTATAAACATCATCTGGCTGCCACTTGAACCCTGTCAGTCAGACAACTTAAAATACCAAGGGAACCAAGTGAGTGTGACATGCAGGTGGAGGGTGAGGAGGTGTGTGGAGGGGGAGGAAATGTGTGGAGGGGGAAGTGATGTGTGGCGGTGTTGTTACCACATTCCATCATCAAGGACCACCTCGAGTCGTCCTTACATCATGGAATTTCTCACCTGCTAATCCTTGACAGTTTAGTTAGGAGGAGTGAGGAGAGGAAGATGAGAAAGAAGATGACGAAGAAACAGAGAAGATAAGATGAGGGAAATGACAGATATATGACGGAGGGCAAAGAAATGGAAGAGGAGAAAGAGATCAAGAAGAGGAATAGAAGAAAATTAATAAAGGAAAGAAGAGAAGGAAGAGGTTAAAAACAAGAAAGAGACTATGGCAATGGAAGAGAGCAAAGAAGACGAAGAGAAGAAACAACAAGAGAAGAGTTAATAGGAAGACGGGTAGGAAGGAGAGAAGCAAGGATGGATTAGAAGCAAATGAGCGTAAGGAGGGAATGATAAACAGATTTAAAAGGACGAAGAAGAATGAAAGAAGAGAATAAGAAAAGTAACAAAGACAACAACGAAGCAAGAAGAAGAAGAAGAGAGAGAGAGTGAGAGAGAGAGAGAGAGAGAGAGAGAGAGAGAGAGAGAGAGAGAGAGAGAGAGAGATCTACCGCCGTTTGTCCCAAGACAGTACAAAGCACACACACCTATGCCCCTCCCTCTCTCCTTCTTGATCTCTCCCCTTCACCCCGCCTTCCTGACTCCTCCCTCCTCCTCTTCCTCCCCCATCTCTCATTATATCCGGGTCACAAGGTCAAATGAGGTCACAGGCAGAGACCACCAAACGGGTTCCCTTTGAGAAGACACGAGGCTCCAGGGCCCGTCATTATGGAAACACACAAACACACACACACACAGATACACACACACACACACAGATACACACACACGGATACACACACACACACGGAGTCACCAGGATTAAAGCTGACCTCTCACGTTAAGGGGGGGAAGGAGGGTCAGAGGTCAGGCGAGGGTACAACGGCAATGAACCACCCACCTCGTCTGCCTTGATGCTCTGTTACTCGTGCTTAGAAGTTATGCAGGCAGGTGAGTTAACGGAGAACAGGTAAATAAGAACGAATTAGTGAGGATGTGACCTCTCAGGTGGTATTGTTTACCTTTCTGTACCTGTAGGCCATCGTGTGTGTGAATAATTATTTCCCATCCTAACAAACTGTATTCTATCGTTCCCTTAGTCTTACACACACACACACACACACATTCCTCTTCAGGGTCAATGGCTTTTGTGAGGTCACCCTGCCACTTAACATCAGGCGACCTGAGATTAGTCATCAACTTTGTCATTATTGCAGGAATGTGATTTTTCGCCCCCTCACCATCCCAGGAAACTTATCCTCAAAGATTGCAAAAGAAAAGTGAGTGTGTGTGTGTAATAATAATAATAATAATAATAATAATAATAATATTAAACGGTTTATTAATAGAGTTGCAGCCGGTGGCTGAAAATATACACTTACATTTGATTTAGACATAATGATATAATATGAGTTGAATGCATTTACAGGGCTGTACAGTACATAAATCAGGAGTTGTTTATTATTTTAACAATAGATGGGATGGTGCTGTTCTTATATCTATCGGTGCGGGCTCTTATGGGCTGAAATTTGTTGTAGTGGCGGACTGCGCGAGTTGGGGCTGCAGGAGGTGGCGATGGCGAGGGTGGTGCAGTAGTCCACGGCCAAACCTTTCCAGTGCTTGGTGGTGGAGGTCACTGAGGGATGGCATTTCCAGGGTGGAGAGAGCGTTGGTGTAGCCGGAGTATTCTGCGCCGAGCATGATTCTGCAGGCCCTTTTCTGTACCTTCTCTAGCTGACGTTGTTGGGTGGAGTTGAGAGAAGACGACCAGGCTGGTGACGCATACGTTAGTTTGGGGAGAATAAAGGCGTTGTAGATGGTCCTCAGCTCTAGCGTGGGTGTCCCAAGTGACCTAAGTCTTCGTAGCATGTAGAGACGGTACGAGGCTGCCTTGACTGTGTTATTTACATGGGCTTTCCAGTCAAGTTTGTTGTCTATAGTTACACCCAGGAGTTTGGCAGACTGCACCAGCTGGAGAGGATGGGCACCCACTGTGTGTGTGTGTGTGTGTGTGTGTGTGCGCGCGCGCGCGCGCGTGCATTCGTTCGTTCGTTCGTTCGTTCTTGTGGCTGATTGTCTGTCGGTTTTATCATTTCATTTATTGATTGATTTACTTGTGTGTCATTTTACTTATTTACATTTAACTCTTCATCCACTTGGGGGATTAAAGTGAAAACGATGAGATTTACAGAAGGAATCTACGTCATAATTTATGAGACTCGTGTTACCTGTGCTTCATTACATCATATAAGACTCGTGTTTCCTGTGCTTCATTGCATCACATAAGACTCGTGTTACCTGTGCTTCATTGCATCACATAAGACTCGTGTTACCTGTGCTTTATTACATCACATAAGACTCGTATTACCTGTGCTTCATTACATCAGATAAGACTTGCGTTACCTGTGCCTCATTAAGGTTCAATGATGACTTCTAACAATTAATATTAACTCGAGGGCCTTAGGCAATACCTCTTTGATCTTCCCACGTGAAATGGTTCTCTTCCAGCCTCTTACAGTCTTACCCTTTGAGTATTTATATCCTCTAGTGAAAGTAATTATTAGTCTTTAATATCATGGTCACTGACAGATACACAGAAACTGACAGATTGACAGACTCATATTTAAAATTATTCTTAGTGAGAGAGAGACAGGCGGACACAAACAGATAACAAGATAGACAAAGAGACAAACTTATTAGTATTCTCTAAGGCTGCAGTGTTTTGTAACCAGTGTGTCGCAGAACTGACGCTGGTGAGTTGCGGTAAATTCCTGAGAGAAATAAAAGGTTATCATACTCTCTTTTTAGGTCAATGAACTGTACTGTATATTGTGGTGTACAGCTTGTCGTGGTCTGGAGGTACAGAAGCTAAAACAACTATCTGTGCATACTTTGTGGGAAACAATATGAGACCATGGACGATAAATTTTGGTATATGAGGGCTGTCACTAGTCAAACGTAAAATTTTGGAGCATATCGACTTCCACCTTCACAGATAGTTGTTTTAGCTACTGTACACCATTGTCTATTACTGTACTGTATATCTACCTTAGAAACAGTTCCCTAAAGGAGACATTCCCTTCGTCTCCACCAGCGGGTTGAATGGAGTGAGTGTATGAGAGGAACAAACTCTTAATCAAAGACTCTTTAGTTAATGGCAATATAATGTCCTTGTCAGATCTGGAGAGGTGATGTGCTGTGGAGGCTGTGGTGTGTGAGGGGTAGTGTGGTTTGGAGGGTGAGTGTTGTGATGACGAATGGAACTGTCCGCCAGGGTGGCAGGAAGCGCTGCTGTGTCTCGGCTTTTTCACGGCCACTACTGAATAACCTTCCTCTTTCGGCAGTGCTCCAACTCCTAGGCCCATTAACCAGACTCACGTTCTGAAATAACGGCTGTGGTTAACAGCCCAGGATATGTAGACACTCCTTGCTATCTCAGGCTTATAGTGACATTTAATGAAAACACTGAGAAAGCATCCAAGGAAAACTATTCTTTGTACTGTACAAATTAGGGGTATTACTTTACTTTAGGACATTGCGCTCCCGAAAGTTGTAAACTACTGAAACATTTAGATCTACCCATTCTGATCATTTTGAACACCATTTATACCAGGCGGATATGGGTAATAGCGACGCAAATTAATTTAATTGATTTTACGTAGTTTTTAGTCTTCGTCTGTGAAGAGAGGTTAGCGGTGCACCTCACATGCAATATTGACTGACATTATCATCAGGTGAATTCTTTCGACCAATCACATTTGACTTATTATTTTTTTAAAGGAAGCAGCCTGGATTTGACCACTCTCACAATGGCCATGGTGGAAGTTGGTTGTTATTTGTACTCCTACGATTATTTTAAGTTTATTGCTGAGTTTTACGAGAAAGACGATCATTCTATCCAATTCTTACGTATCCCTGGTCTTTCACTTCTAATTAAGGTATTGTACTTTCGGACATGGCGCACCCGAAAGTTTCAAACTACTGAAACATTTAGGTTAGTTTAAGCTAGGCCTACCGGGGATTCGGGGGGCTGAGCCCCCGGTTAGGGGTTAGGTTTTGTTTGGATAGATGACTCGTTTTCTTTTTCTCCCCCACCCAAAAACTCCCCCATTATTGTTTGGGGGAGGGGGCAAAAACGAGCAATTTCCGCCAAAAATGAAGGTCAGGTTCGTTTAAAACACACCAAAATACACTGGAAAAAAATATTGGTCAACCCCTAGGGACTCCTGTCCTAAAGTAAAAATTTACCAAATTGGGTTAGGACTGAGAAATACTAATTTATACAGTAACAATTAACAACCATTATATTTACAATAAAACAAAGAGTACAGACATTGACATTGCATGGCTTTGTGACCCAACTGATTTCGTAAATTATAAATCTTAATCTCACAATAAGGCTCTTCCTCCACTTACAGAAATATCACTTAGTATTCACCCTAAATGCTGCTGAATAAATTAATAACAAAATGCAGGATATATAATGGATGAAACAAGATTACAATCACTGTCCTGATCTAACATCTACACCCTGAATTCAACCCTGGAGGAGAGTCTCTCTCCAATGTAAACAAACAATACATATTTTCCAACTAGAATAATAACTCAAAACTCCTTTGTATAAGTATTGTATGTAAATGCATAGCCATATGTAGCAACTTTGTACAGATGGTCTCGTCCAAGCATCCTCGTATGTGTAGCTGTACTTTGGATCCATTTAAGTTCACCAGCTTTCATGACTTTCATATTCCATTAGTTTCTTAGAAGCGATGTTATCTGGATCACTATACAAGAGACTCGGGGCTCTCATGAGGTTGACTTCAATTATTCTATTTGACACTGGATTCCGTTCCGGAAAACTGCAACGTGGACGGAATCGATTTTCCCCATAAGAAATAGATAAAATACGGGGGTTACGTTCCTGAGCCTCACTTTGCCCCATGAAATACATTACATATACAGAAATTCAATGACATTTTCATAGGGAAAAAAATTATATATATATATATATATATATATATATATATATATATATATATATATATATATATATATATATATATATATATATGCATGCAAATAAATCACTGTAGGTGCGCGTGATCCAGGTATATGCTGATAACCACAAGGAAAAACAAAACACGAAGTTCCCAAGCGCTTTCGTGTAATTCACATCTTCACAATCAACACCTCAACCCGCCAGGATTCGAACCCACGACCCACGGCGGTTAGCGTTCCCCGGTCACAGTCATGGGCTCGTGGGCCGTGGGTTCGAATCCTGGCGGGTTGAGGTGTTGATTGTATGTAGAAGTCCGCTTGTTTATTGGGCTAATGAAATATATATGGATCCTTGTGTTTCGACGCCGGATTTGGTAAAACGTTACTCTGACCACCTACGTGATACGGGTAGTCCCCATTAGAGGTTCACGGCGCCACAAGCTCGTTGAACAGTCTTTGTGTGAAATATAACAGAGTCTAGGACTGCTTTTAGTATCCTGGTGGTCCAGCGGTTAGCGTTCCCCGGTCACAGTCATGGGCCCTGGGTTCGAATCCTGGCGGGTTGAGGTGTTGATTATATATATATATATATATATATGCAAGTAAATCACTGTAGGTGCGCGTGATCTAGGTATATGCTGTGGTTATCAGCATATATATATATGTATATATATAATTTTGTATTGTACTCACTGATAAGAACATAAGAACATAAGAAAATAATGAGTCTGCAATAGGGCGGCTGGCCTGTGCATGGCAGCTCCTGTCGAGAGTTACTACCACTCTCTATCATCCATGAATCTATCTAGCCTCCTTTTGAAACTTTCCAGAGTTCTCGCACTTACTACAAAGTTGCTAAGCTTGTTCCACTCGTCCACCACCCTATTTGTGAACCAGTTTCTTCCTATCTCCTCCTAAACCTAAGCTTATCCAACTTGAATCCGTTGCTCCGAGTCCTATCCTGCTCGGATATTATAAGAACTTTATCTATATCCCCTTTATTGATTCCTTTCACCCACTTAAATACTTCTATCATATCTCCCCGCACTCTTCGTCTTTCTAGGGAATGCAAGTTAAGTTTCTTTAACCTATCCTGATATGGAAGGTTTCTAAGTCCCGGAATCATTTTTGTCATTCTTCGCTGCACCGACTCTAGTGAATTTATATCCATTCTATAATAGGGGCACCAGAACTGAACCGCATAATCGAGTTGCGGCCTGACTAGCGCAAGATATAGTTGCAATAAGACCTCTGCCCTCTTGTCACTTACACTTCTAGATATAAAACCCAATACTCTGTTTGCCTTATTTCGAACATTAATGCACTGTTTTCTAGGCCGTAGGTCCGGGCTTACAAGTACCCCTAGGTCTCTTTCACAAGTCGACTTCTCTAGGTTGATGTTGTTAAGGCTGTATACATTGTCAGTACTTGTTCTTCCAATATTAAGTACGCTGCACTTGCTGGTGTTGAATTTCATTTGCCATTTTTCAGACCACTCCTGCAGTTTATTTAGATCCTCCTGTAATGCATTTGCATCCTGCCGTGAATTTATCTGCCGCCCTATTTTGGTGCCATCCGCAAACTTGCTTATGTCACTGCTGATCCCAGTATCTAGATCGTTTATGTAGATTATGAAGTAAGAGTGGGCCTAGTACTGACCCCTGGGGAACCCCACTGGTTACACGGCCCCACTCGGATTTAACACCATCTACGCTGACCCTCTGCGTTCTATCGGTGAGCCATGATTTTATCCAATTTAAAACTTTCCCCTCGATACCATGAGCCTTAATTTTTCTCAGAAGCCTCTGATGCGGTACTCTGTCAAATGCTTTGCTAAAGTCTAAGTAAATAACATCGTAATTTTCGTCATTATCTACTACCTCGAAGACTTTCCTAAAAAACGTCAGCAGATTTGTTAGACAAGATTTTGGCAGAGGTAGTGGAGCGAGATATTTAAGAGGACACTTAGTCAATGGTGTTGCTACCTATCTTAAGCTTTGTTGGTTCACCTTTGTGGTTACCAGCTTGTTTGTTGAATACTTTAGTTTTCTCAGTGGTGATGATGAGACCAAGGTTCTCGCAGGGTGACTGTACCTGGTTCAGGGTGGTTTGCATTTCACGGTGCCATCAGCTTAGCTAACAGTAATATTGTTGGGGATTGACTTAAATAGTGCACTCATAAGAATATTGAACAAAGTGGGCCTTAGTGCTCCACCTTGAAGGGTCCCAAGTTGCATATCTCCGACTTCAATTTTGTAACCTTGAAACAGTGCAGCAGCCCTTCTGTTGTGAGGTCACCACTTGTCCAGTGTAAAAGACGACCTTTTATATCCATTTGGTCTAATTATTAGAATATAAGTTACCTATTGGCAATCAAATACAGTTTTTAGGTCAAGAAATGTGGTGTTTCTGTGCCTTTCATCCCCATGCACAGTTAAGACTGTGGTGATGCAATTAGGTACACTTTTACCATGGGTGTTGCTCTATATGTTAGGAGACTTGTGTTCTCTCTGTTTCTGTATGAGTCTGCCAAGAACCATCTTCTCAAAAGTTTTGCTAGGGTGTGAGCTCATATCGATGAGCGTGGGTTCAGCTCTGTGGCCGCAGCTGGTCCAGCTGCTAGATCATTTCTCTCTCACTAATACTGATAATTTTCACAGCACGGGTGCCGTTATTCCAGTCCTCTCAACCAAACTGTCAATAAACCATCTTCAAGTTCACGTAAGGAGCCAGCTACCAGGACTGCACTGCCGGATGCCTCGGGGATCTCTTCACGACCTGCCTCGTCAACTTCAGGTGAGAACACTGCACTGGAGTGGAGTAAAGCTATTGTTTCTGGTGAGAGGACTTGTATATTTTGCTGTTAATGTAAACAACCTGGTCATGTCAGAGCCAACTATAAAGTGTTGGCCATTAAACGCTATTCCTTTGGCCAAGGCAGACATGTTCTCTATTTCGATTTTTGTCCCTAAGACATTGGAATTATATTATCTCCATGCCTGTGACAAACTTGATTCAGTGCACACACATTCTGGAGTTGCTCTTCCTAACGTACCACCTTCATTTAGACCATTTTGTTCGAAAGGTCTCCTAACTCAAAAGGAATCAGTCCAGCCCTCTTTCTCTGTTATTGCTTTACGGGACACCGGCTCTGATTTATCTTGTATTCTTAAGAGTGCTGTTCCCAACTTTGATTATTATATAGGTGAGATGGTGATCTTATCAGGTTTACCTAGAACTGCTAGATATCCCATGTGTAACGTTTATCTTAACGTGCTTTTGTCTCTAATTATGTGACCTTAGCAGCAGTCGACAGTCCGCCAGTCGCTGGTATCTCAGTCTTGGCCGGAAACCAAATGTCACCTTGCCCTGTAGTCACCAAATCCACTTGTGAAAATAACACTCTGGAGTTAGAAAGTGAACTTCCTAAACTCTTCCTACTAGTGCAATCACTAGTAGTATGAGCCGTAATGTGCCGGAGACCCGCATAACTTGACCAAGTGACATCTCAATTATTTTAATTACTTTTATAATGTTAATTACTCGCCGCCTATAGTTTTCGAGGTCACTTTTTGGTGTTTGTGTTATTCTGGCTGTACATTCCTCGCCATTGCATTATGCGCGAGGTGGCCGACGGGAAGTGATCTTTGCTGAAGTGTCTCACACCCTTGCACACCAGCCAGCTGGGGCTAAGGCAGGCGTTGTATGTTTGACAGCAAAGGGAGACTCGAGGACAAGTCAGTCAGGAATCAAACGTTCACCGGTTGCCTGCATAGATTTTGTGAACGAAGATTTATGAGTGTGGCGAGGAGTGTGCTTAAGTACTGTAGTTTGACACATTAAATATTAATTTTGAGAAAGTGTTTCAGGCAAAAGATCCTATAAGGGGTTAGAGTTAGACTATATGAGACGAGATCTACAGCAGCTTTATTGGCACAAGCATGTGACAATCTGAGTTGTAGGTATCAAGAGCAAGTAGTGAGGATAAAGAGCCAGTGAAGGTGAGACTACAGTGATGTAGGTAGTCAGGCAAAATTTTAATTCTTCCTATTTGATGTCAAGAAGAAAGTGCACTGGCGAACAAGGAGATGAATATAACAGATAAGAAAGTGATTTTATTTTAATAAAATGTATTGTGGATACTTAAAATCTTGCACAGTTTGGCAGCGTTCACTACACTTGTAGGCATCTTTATTTCTCTTCTTGCCTAATGATACAAAACCTGCGTCACCTGGGTAATGACCCTTCTTATACTGGCTTGGGTCAATCCATTGGTTATCTCCAACAACATTAAAAATTTGCACTGCTGTAGAAGCACAAGTCACCAAAATCTGCCTGTGTATGGGATGGCGCAAGGTCTCCTTGTTCGACATTGTATAAGTGGTCCTGTCTCCTCGCACAACCATGGAATTTCTTGGCGAGGAAATCAATAGTAACGAATCAAATGTTCATCACTAACATTCAAAGGATCCTGTACCATCTTCCCTTCGCAGGGCGCGGCCGAACACATAAGCTGTTACTAACTCCATGAACACCACAAGATGCTGGTTTTATATGTAGTCTGTCGGTGGTGTTGTCTGCACGAAGCACAGTCGCCTATGGATACAGCAGCGAGTTGTGGTTATTTGGGTACATTTTATACCTTACTAGCAGAAACGCCGCCCTCCGGGCTGATTCCCTTTCCTGATCTGTTTCCTGTGACCGACTTGCCGTTGTTCACTCTCTGTTAGTTTGTAAACGTGCAGCACGTTGTTGCCTTGATTCACTTGATCTTGATTGCTGCTTTCTCAGTGCATCTCTCTGTCTTCTTTCAAGAATTGACAGCCTTGGTCGTTTCTTTGGCGGCATTTTGTTCAGTTAGATTTGACCTTGTTTTTTGTTTTCAGCGCGATTACAATCCTTCCTTCCCCGGGCAAAGCTGTGAACAAACAGCGGCTCAAGCTAGTAAGCTACGAAACAACCAGCGAACAGTCCCTTGGCAAAAAGTTACCATGTACCACCGATGCTCTTTTTTTTATTTATATAGAGACGCTCTTTCAGTTATTTATATAGATGGCCATGGCAAGGAATAGATTTACTAAGGTAGGACGTAACGACATTGATTTTAGCGCTGTGAAATATCGTACGTTTGGCATACCTCGTTAGAATGGACTACCTACCTACCTACGTACCTACCTACCTACCTTGTTAGAATGGACAGCCTAGAAAAGTTAGAGATCAAAGAAAAGTAAGCTGTAATGAAAGAGAGCATAAGGATAAAGTTAGCTATAATACGTGGGATGGGATACGACTTTTCAACCTCTGTTTGGTGTAACGAATGGAGGTTAGATGCAGAGAAAAGTAAGCCATAATGAAAGAGAACCTAAGGATCAAAATAGCTGTAAATCATAGGAGGGAATACGATTTTTCTACGTGTGTGCGTCCGGGCTGACCGTTAGTCTTTCTCTCTCTCGTTCTCTCAGGCGGGTCCGGTCGAGTTGGTTGGGGGTTTTTTGAGATTCCCACATGACACTTGCTATCTGTCATGGTTTTGGGTTTTCGTAGTGGTGTATGAGTGGATTATATTATATAAAGATTATAATATGTTGTGTTTCTTATTTCTTACCGTAGAATTCGATACCTTAACACTGGTTACTTACATGGGATTATGGCGTATCTACGTAGAAGTTCACTCCACCAATCGACATTCCATGATTTATACTTGATAAATGATGATTTAATGAATTCCATTAATTTCCAACATCCATCTAAGTTATTGGTTATACTTTGTCATTACCAATCAGTCCTTACCTTTAGTAGTAATAAGATAGGATCACAGATACGGGAAGATAATTGCACTTACATTTATTTGTCAAGCTTCCATACAATGATTTACAATTTACATGGATATATTGTATGAGTCACTCACGTTCACGCTGTAATAAAATTAATCTTTTAAAAGAGGGAGTTTTCAACTTGGGAACACATGTGATTACTCTACTTTGGGTATGACTTAACAGAGCCTTAATTCTTTAAGTGATACATTTACTGCCTGCCTGGATTGCTTTTGTTGCAACCAGGCTTCATCTGAAGAACTTCTTTCACGGGGAATAACAACAAAAAGTACTCTTGGGTAACCACACATAGTTTCGCGTCACTCACAGTCACTGTAGACGGTTGTCGCGGCAAGGAGAACTGGTAAGCATGACTTGAATTAACCATTTAGGTGCAATAGGTCAGCCTGGATTGCTTTTGTTGCAACCAGGCTTCCACACGTGATATTTCCACGGGAATAACAAACCTAGGTTAACACACTTAGTCTCGTGTCGATCACGGTCACTGTAGACGGGTGTCGTGCAGGAGAACTCTTAGCGTGAATTGATTAACCATTTACTGTAGGTTTGATAGGCCAGCCTGGATTGCTCTTGTTGCAACCAGGCATCCACACGTGATACTTCCACGGGGATAACAACCTAGGTTAACACACTTAATCTCGTGTCGACGACGGTCCACAGGATGGAGTGGTGGTGGAGGACACTGTGTGGTGTGGTGGGGACGACGTCTTAACTAACCCATGACCGTCAGGATACTACTTAAAATGAGGTTTTTGGGTGTGAAGCGATGAACAGTACAACACTGTCTCACTGCCCCCCCCCCCCTCCCCCCCCCCCCTAAAGGTTGGCTAACATACCACTAATGGAAAATATATGTCCCAGTTATGCCTTGCCGGGTGCCTTATCTCTAATAAAACAAACTTTGGAATTGGTTGCGTGGGTAAGCCTAACGCAACCAATGACACTATCCATGCCAAGTTTGGTCCAGATCGGTAAAGTAGTTCCGAGATTCTCGTGCGGACACACAGACAGATAAACAGACTTCTTTGCTTTATATATATATATATATATAATATATATATATATATATATATATATATATATATATATATATATATATATATATATGGGTTATATTAGCTCTTGCTTCTATATACTTTCACTTGAAGCTGTCTATATTTCAGTTTATTCTTTCAATGTATTTTAAATTGTTGTAATAATGCCGAGGAGGATGGGGTTTCAAAGCTTTCATCTCACCTTTAACACCCCCTGTGCAGTCATAACTTTGTATGACCATACGGCATCAAACATGGCCGCGCCCATGGGCCAATTTTGTTTTGAATGTTGAGTCACAACAAATAGTTATTAAACATTGTACTTATGCACAATTAATTTTAAATGATGTACTTTTAGAAGAGATCTTGGGTACTGTTTACTTGTATTTCCCCCAGAAAGTTCCTGTGAGTGTAGCCTGTCCTACTGAGCCGCCAAGCTGCACTGTGGGTCAGGGACGGTATGGTCTACCCCGAGAATGGTCTTTGTCCTCAAGCCTTTGGACAATCTTGGAAGCAACACTTCATAACACATCAACTATTCTAAGGAAACCCATCCGCGCCCGTGTTGTAAAGGTGCAGAAGATAAAGCCTGCATCTGAAATTGAGAACCTCGCCTATGTAAAGGAAGTACTGATGGAAACTGTACCTGTTTGGTGACCCGTAAACTTTATTGACAGTGTAAACCATCCCACACTGACTTCTTCTGTAGAAGTGTAGTGACAGCTGTGATGACCACGTTGATTCTCTTGATTACTGGGATGTACTTAAGGCGGCGATTTGTGAAAGTTAGCCGTACAGTCAGTACTGTAGTAGAAGGTACAAAGTCTCCTACTACCTACCCTGCTCTGATACATGTAGCAGTTTAATTCCAGTCTCGAGGAACTTGGTAACCCAGTGACAATGTTGTCTTATTATCATTATTTTATTATTGTTTTTTCTTATGTGCATCTCTATTTTTTCTAACGTGTATTTTATTTCCTGTACGGTCTGTATTTTTACTTACTATTTTATATTTTGATTTACTTAACATAATTTCCTTGTTTGCATTCCATGTTTTGTAGTAACCTGACTCATCCCAGCACCTCTCCCTCCACCCCAACCCTTCTCCTTCCACCCCCTCTTCCTCTCATTCCACCCCCTCTCCCTCTCATTCCACCCCCTCTCCCTCTCATTCCACCACTTCTCCCTCTCCCTCTCATTCCACCACTTCTCCCTCTCCTTCCACTCTCCCTCTCATTCCACCACTTCTCCCTCTCCATCCACTCTCCTCCCACCCCTCCCCCTCTCATAACACACTTCTCCCTTTTCTTCCACACTTCTCCCCCTCCCTCCGCCCCCTCTCCTTCCACCCCTCCCCCTCTCCTTCCACCCCTGTCCCTCCCCCCTCCCTCCGCCCCTCCCCCTCTCCCTCCGCCCCTCCCCCCGCCCCTCCCCCCGCCCCTCCCCCTCTCCCTCCGCCCCTCCCCCTCTTCTTCCAACTCCTCTTCCTCTCATTCCACCCCTCCCCCTTTCCCTCCACCCCTACTCCCTCCACCCCAACCCCTATCCATCCACCCCCTTTCCCTCTACATCTACCCCTCCCCTTCTCCCTCCGCCCCTTCTCCTCTCCTTCCACCATCTTTCGCTCCACCCCCTCACCCTCTCCCCCACCCCTCCCCCCTCACTCCACCCCCTCCCCCTCCACCCCCTCTCCCTTTCCTTCCACGCCTCCCCACCACCCTTCTCCCTCGACCCCTTCTCCCTCCACCCCTTCTCCCTCTTCCTTTCATTCCACATCGTCTCCCTTTCATTCCACTACTCTCTATCTTCCACCCCTACCTCTCTCCTTCCACCATCTCTCCTTGTCGCTCCGCCCCTCCCTCTCCCTCTCCTTCCACCATCTCTCCTTGTCGCTCCGCCCCTCCCTTTCCCTTTCCACCCCTCTCCCTCCTCCCCAGCCCCTCTTCTTCCACTTCTTCCTCCTCGCATTCCACCTCTCCCTCTCCATCCACCCCCTCTCCTTCCTCCCCTCCCCCATTCCTTCCACTCCTCCCCCACCACCCCTTTCTCTCCACCCCTCCCGCTCTCCTTCCACCACTGCCCCTCCCCTACCCCTCCCCCTCTCCTTCTCCTTCCACCTCGTCTCCCTCTACCTCGTCTCCCTCTCCTTCCACCCCTCCCCTCACTCTCCACTCCTCCTTCTGCTCATTCTCCCTCCACCCCCTCTCCCTCCATCCTTCCCCTTCTACCTCCACCCCTCCCCCTCTCCTTCCACCCATCCCCTCAACCTCCACTCCCTCATCTTCTGCCCCTCCCCTCCACCCCCTTTCCTTCTCATTCCACCTCCTCTCCCTCTCGCGCCACCCTTCCCTTTCTTCTTCTAACTGCTTCTAGCCCCCTCTCCTTTCACCCCTCTCCACCCCTCCGACCCTCTCCTTCCAGCTCTCTCCCTCAACTTCCCTCTCTCTCTCCTTCCAACCCTCTCCCTCTCCTTCCACGCCTCCCCAGTCCTTCCACCCCACCAACCCTCTCCCTCAACTCCCTCTCCCCCTCCTTTCACACCTCCGCCTCCTCCCCTACACCCCTCACTCTCCTTACACCCCTCGCCCTCTCCCTCCACCCCTCCCCCTCTCCTTCCACCCCTCTCCCTTTCCTTCCACTCCTCCCCCTTTCCTTCCACCCCTCCCCCTTTCCTTCCACCCCTCCCTCTTTCCCTCCACCCCTCCCCCTCTCTATCCACTCCCTCTCCCTCTCCCCCCACCCCTCCCCCTCTCCTTCCACCCCTCCCCATCTCCCCCCACCCCGTCTCCTTCTCACCTCCCCCCCCTCTCATCCTCCACTCCTATCCTTCCACGCCTCCACCTCTCCTTCCACCTCCTCTCCCTCTTTTTCCACCCCTCCCCCTCCACCCCCTGTATCTGTGTCTCGGAAGTCAGCGTTAGGCTGCCTAGGATCCTTTTTTTTTTTTTTAGGGTTTGGAATTCCTCATCCAGGATGTGCCGAACCTAGGACAAGGGGAGTCGGTCCTGAAATTGGGTAGCCTTTTGAGCTGGGGTCAGGAGGCTTCTTCCAAGAGGTAAATGACTTTTGGACCAGCATGCTTGTTTGTCCAGTGGTTCCAGGAGTCAGGATCCTCTTGGGGGAGAACCCTGGCCCTCGGACCAGCCAGGTTCAGGGACTCCCCTTTTTTTTCTTATCTTTGCCCTCCTCCTCTATCAACTGGAATGGACTTTGTGAAGTCCAACGTGAACAAATGGAAAGGGAATTGGAGAATTCGATGGACGATTTTTCTGTATATGTATTTTAATGGTTTATGAACATAATGGTATTGTATTGTTTTTCTTCAGTCATCTATAGTCACTTACCAATGTAATTTGCTTTGATGCCTTCAGCAAAGAAAACTCTTTAAACATAAGTAAAAATATGTAACCATAGCTCGAACAATGGTAAATAATCTTTGTTATTGAATCCCAAGTTAGTGTGATAACTTAGTGTACTGTACAACGCCATAGGCTATATTATTTGTGTGAATATAACCTTGCTACAATAAGATAAACCCACTGTTTTATTTCTATACCACTCTCTGTCTATGTAATCCAGTTGCCTCTGAAGATGTCTTGAATAAAGACGAAAGCTAAGGTACTCCGTTGTTTCCATTCTCCCGTGTGATTTTATCAAGATATATATATATATATAATTTCTTTTTAGAAAAGTAGATCATGGGAAACGGAAAATTTCTATAGAAAATGGGAAATATCTACTTTCCGGGAAAATAGATTATCGACTTTTCGGGGAAGTAGATTATCGAATTTTGGGGAAATATTACCTAATTTTCCGAAGTAGATTATCATAGAAAACGGGAAATTTGCATCATAGAAAATGGGAAATATCTACTTTCCGCGAAAGTTGGTAATCTACTTTCCCGAAAAGTAGATTATCTACTTTTCGGGAAAGTAGATTATCGACTTTTCGGGAACGTAGATTATCGATTTTTGGGGAAATATTACCTAATTTTCCGAAGTAGATTATCATAGAAAATGGGAAATTTGTATCATAGAAAATGGGAAATATCTACTTTCCGGGAAAGTTGGTTATCTACTTTCCCGAAAAGTAGATTATCTACTTTTCGGAAAAGTAGTTTATCGACTTTTCGGGAAGTAGATTATCGATTTTTGGGGAAATATTACCTAATTTTCCGAAGTAGATTATCATAGAAAACGGGAAATTTGAATCATAGAAAATGGGAAATATCTACTTTCCGCGAAAGTTGGTTATCTACTTTCCCGAAAAGTAGATTATCTACTTTTCAGGAAAGTAGATTATCGACTTTTCGGGGAAGTAGATTATCGATTTTTGGGGAAATATTACCTAAATTTTCCGAAGTAGATTATCATAGAAAACGGGAAATTTGCATCATAGAAAATGGGAAATATCTACTTTCCGCGAAAGTTGGTAATCTACTTTCCCGAAAAGTAGATTATCTACTTTTCGGGAAAGTAGATTATCGACTTTTCGGGAACGTAGATTATCGATTTTTGGGGAAATATTACCTAAATTTTCCGAAGTAGATTATCATAGAAAACGGGAAATTTGAATCATAGAAAATGGGAAATATCTACTTTCCGCGAAAGTTGGTTATCTACTTTCCCGAAAAGTAGATTATCTACTTTTCAGGAAAGTAGATTATCGATTTTTGGGGAAATATTACCTAAATTTTCCGAAGTAGATTATCATAGAAAACGGGAAATTTGCATCATAGAAAATGGGAAATATCTACTTTCCGCGAAAGTTGGTTATCTACTTTCCCGAAAAGTAGATTATCTACTTTTCGGGAAAGTAGATTATCGACTTTTCGGAGAAGTAGATTATCGATTTTTGGGGAAATATTACCTAATTTTCCGAAGTAGATTATCATAGAAAACGGGAAATTTGCATCATAGAAAATGGGAAATATCTACTTTCCGCGAAAGTTGGTTATCTACTTTCCCGAAAAGTAGATTATCTACTTTTCGGGAAAGTAGATTATCGACTTTTCGGAGAAGTAGATTATCGATTTTTGGGGAAATATTACCTAATTTTCCGAAGTAGATTATCATAGAAAACGGGATACCAACTTTCCCGGAAAGTAGATATTTCCCATTTTCTATGATGCAAATTTCCCGTTTTCTTTGATAATCTACTTCCGAAAATTAAGGTAATATTTCCCTAAAAATCGATAATCTTCTTCCCCGAAAAGTCGATAATCTACTTTCCCGAAAAGTAGATAATCTACTTTTCGGGAAAGTAGATAACCAACTTTCGCGGAAAGTAGATATTTCCCATTTTCTATGATGCAAATTTCCCGTTTTCTATGATAATCTACTTCGGAAAATTAAGGTAATATTTCCCCAAAAATCGATAATCTACTTCCCCGAAAAGTCGATAATCTACTTTCCCGAAAAGTAGAATAATCTACTTTTCGGGAAAGTAGATAACCAACTTTCGCGGAAAGTAGATATTTCCCATTTTCTATGATGCAAATTTCCCGTTTTCTATGATAATCTACTTCGCAAAATTAAGGTAATATTTCCCCAAAATCGATAATCTACTTCCCCGAAAAGTCGATAATCTACTTTCCCGAAAAGTAGATAATCTACTTTTCGGGAAAGTAGATAACCAACTTTCGCGGAAAGTAGATATTTCCCATTTTCTATGATGCAAATTTCCCGTTTTCTATGATAATCTACTTCGGAAAATTAAGGTAATATTTCCCCCAAAATCGTTAATCTACTTCCCCGAAAAGTCGATAATCTACTTTCCCGAAAAGTAGATAATCTACTTTTCGGGAAAGTAGATAACCAACTTTCGCGGAAAGTAGATATTTCCCATTTTCTATGATGCAAATTTCCCGTTTTCTATGATAATCTACTTCGGAAAATTTAGGTAATATTTCCCCAAAAATCGATAATCTACTTCCCCGAAAAGTCGATAATCTACTTTCCCGAAAAGTAGATAATCTACTTTTCGGGAAAGTAGATAACCAACTTTCGCGGAAAGTAGATATTTCCCATTTTCTATGATGCAAATTTCCCGTTTTCTATGATAATCTACTTCGGAAAATTAAGGTAATATTTCCCCCAAAATCGTTAATCTACTTCCCCGAAAAGTCGATAATCTACTTTCCCGAAAAGTAGATAATCTACTTTTCGGGAAAGTAGATAACCAACTTTCGCGGAAAGTAGATATTTCCCATTTTCTATGATGCAAATTTCCCGTTTTCTATGATAATCTACTTAGGAAAATTTAGGTAATATTTCCCCAAAATTCGATAATCTACTTCCCCGAAAAGTCGATAATCTACTTTCCCGAAAAGTAGATAATCTACTTTTCGGGAAAGTAGATAACCAACTTTCGCGGAAAGTAGATATTTCCCATTTTCTATGATGCAAATTTCCCGTTTTCTATGATAATCTACTTCGGAAAATTAAGGTAATATTTCCCCCAAAATCGTTAATCTACTTCCCCGAAAAGTCGATAATCTACTTTCCCGAAAAGTAGATAATCTACTTTTCGGGAAAGTAGATAACCAACTTTCGCGGAAAGTAGATATTTCCCATTTTCTATGATGCAAATTTCCCGTTTTCTATGATAATCTACTTCGGAAAATTTAGGTAATATTTCCCCAAAATCGATAATCTACTTCCCCGAAAAGTCGATAATCTACTTTCCCGAAAAGTAGATAATCTACTTTTCGGGAAAGTAGATAACCAACTTTCGCGGAAAGTAGATATTTCCCATTTTCTATGATGCAAATTTCCCGTTTTCTATGATAATCTACTTAGGAAAATTTAGGTAATATTTCCCCAAAAATCGATAATCTACTTCCCCGAAAAGTCGATAATCTACTTTCCTGAAAAGTAGATAATCTACTTTTCGGGAAAGTAGATAACCAACTTTCGCGGAAAGTAGATATTTCCCATTTTCTATGATGCAAATTTCCCGTTTTCTATGATAATCTACTTCGGAAAATTAGGTAATATTTCCCCAAAATTCGATAATCTACTTCCCCGAAAAGTCGATAATCTATTTTCCCGTAAAGTAGATATTTCCCATTTTCTATAGAAATTTTCCGTTTCCCATGATCTACTTTTCTGAAAAGAAATTATATATATATATATATATATATATATATATATATATATATATAATGAAAGTGGTATAGAAATAAAACAGTGGGTTTATCTTATTGTAGCAAGGTTATATTCACACAAATAAAATAGCCTATGGCGTTGTACAGTACAGTAAGTTATCACACTAACTTGGGATTCAATAACAAAGATTATTTACCATTGTTCGAGCTATGGTTACATATTTTTGCTTATGTTTAAAGAGTTTTCTTTGCTGAAGGCATCAAAGCAAATTACATCGGTAAGTGACTATAGATGACTGAAGAAAAACAATACAATACCATTATGTTCATAAACCATTAAAATACATATACATAAAAATCGTCCATCGAATTCTCCAATTCCCTTTCCATTTGTTCACGTTGGACTTCACAAAGTCCATTCCAGTTGATAGAGGAGGAGGTCAAAGATAAGAAAAAAAAGGGGAGTCCCTGAACCTGGCTGATGCCAGGTCCGAGGGCCAGGGTTCTCCCCCAAGAGGATCCTGACTCCTGGAACCACTGGACAAACAAGCATGCTAGTCCAAAAGTCATTTACCTCTTGGAAGAAGCCTCCTGACCCCAGCTCAAAAGGCTACCCAATTTCAGGACCGACTCCCCTTGTCCTAGGTTCGGCACATCCTGGATGAGGAATTCCAAACCCTAAAAAAAAAGGATCCTAGGCAGCCTAACGCTGACTTCCGAGACACAGACACAGGGGGTGGAGGGGGAGGGGTGGAAGGGGATGGAGAGGAGGTGGAAGGAGATGGGGGCCTGTGGAGAGGGAGAGAAGGTGGAAGGAGATGGGGAGGGGTGGAAGGAGAGGGGTGGGGTGGAAAGAGAGGGAGAAGGGGTGGAAGGAGAGGGGGAGTGGTGGAAGGAGAGGGGGAGTGGTGGAAGTAGAGGGTGAAGGGTGGAAGGAGAGGAGGAAGGGTGAAAGGAAAGGAGGAGAGGTGGAAGGAGAGGGAGAGGATGAGGGGTGGAGGGACATGGGAGGAAGGAAAGGGAGAGAAGGTAGAAGGAGAGGGGAAGGGGTGGAGGGAGAGGGGAAGGGGTGGAGGGAGAGAGAAGGGGTGGAAGGAAAGGAAGAGGGTTGAAAGGAGAGGGGGAGGGGTGGAAGGAGAGGGGGAGGGGTGGAAGGAGAGGGGAAGGGGTGGAGGGAGAGGGGAAGGGGTGGAGGGAGAGGGGGTGGAAGGTGAGGAAGAAGGTTGGAAGTAGAGGGGGGAGGGGGAGAATGAGAGGGGGAAGGGTGGAAGGAGAGGTGGAGGGGCTGTAGGGAGAGGGGGAGATGTGGAAGAGGAGGTGGAAGGAAAAAGAGCGGAGGTGGAAGGAGAAGGGGAGGGGAGGGGTTGAGGGAGAGGGGGAGGGATAGAGGGAGAGGCGGTGGAAGGAGAGGGAAAGGAGGTGGAGGGAGAGGGTAGTGTGGAAGGAGAGTGGGAGGGGTGAAGGGGGAGGGGTGGAGGGGAAGGGGTGTAAGGAGAGGGAGAGGGGGAGGGAGTCAGGGAGTGGGAGGGAGTCGGGGAGTGGGAGGGAGTCGGGGAGTGGGAGGGAGTCGGAGAGGAGGAGGAAGGAGAGGGGGAGGTGTGGAAGTAGAGGGAGAGTGGGTGGAGGGATAGGAAGAGGAGGGTGGGTGGAAGGAGTGGGGGAGGAGGTGGACGTAGAGGGGGATGGGTTGAATGAGTGGGAGAGTAGGTGGAAGGAGAGTGGGAAGGGTGGAGCGAAAGAGAGAGGAGGTGGACGGAGGGGGGATGGGGAGAGGGGGAGGGGTAGAAGGAAAAAGAGAGGAGGAGGAAGGAGAGGGGGAGTGGTGGAAGGAGAGAGGGAGGGGTGAAAGGAGGAGAAGGAGAAGGGTGGAAGGACAGGGAGAGGGGGTGGAAGGATAGGAAGAGGGGGTGGAAGGACAGGAAGAGGGGGTGGAGGGAGAGGGAGAGGAGAGAGGGGGAGAAAGAGGGGGCTGGAAGGAAATGGAGAGGAGGAGGGAGGAGAGGGAAAGGGGTAGAGGGAGAGGGGGAGGGGTGTATGGGGAGAGGAGGTGTGGGAGGGGTGGAAGGAGAGGCAGAGGGGGGTGGAAGGAGACGGAGAGGGGGTGGTTGAGGAAGTCTGGAGGGGGAGGGACAGAAGGAGAGGGGAGGGGTGGAGGGAGAGGAGGAGGGGTGGACTGAGAGGGGTGGAGGGAGAGGGAGAGGGGTGGAAGGAGAGGGAGAGTGGTGGAAGGAAAGGGAAACGAGGTGGAAGGAGAGGGGGAGGAGTGGGAGGAGAGAGGGAGGGGTAGAGGTAGAGGGGAGGTGTGGAAGAGAAGGGTAATGGAAGAGGAGTGGATGGAAAGTGAGAGGGGGGAGAGGGAAAGGGGGTGGATGGAGAGGGAGAGGGGGTGGATGGAGAGGGAGAGGAGGTGGAAGAAGAGGAGGTGGAAGAAGAGGAGGAGGGGTGGAGGGAGAGGAAAAGGGGTGGAAGGAGAGGGAGAGTGGGTGGGGAGGACGGTCGGGTGTGGAGGGTGAGAGATTAGGATCTAGGGTGTCAAGATTGGGGACTGGGTTATAGGGGAAAGTGTGGTGTGGTGTGGTGGGGGTGAGGTGGAGGTGGAGGGTGTGGCGTGGAGGTGGAGGGTGTGGCGTGGAGATGGAGAGTGTGGCGTGGAGGTGGAGAGTGTGGCGTGGAGGTGGAAAGGTGTGGAGTGGAGGTGGGGGCAACTCCAAATGCGTGAGCACAATCAAGTTTGTCACTGGAATGGTGGTTAAATAATTCACTTTATTAGGGACAACATCGAAATGGAGAGCAGTCTGCCTTGGCCAAAGGAATTGCGTTTAATGGCTTACTTTCTACAGTTGGCTCTGACATGAGCAGGTTGTTTACAATAACGGCAAAATGCACTAGTCCTCGCATCAGAAACAAGAGCTTTACTCCACTCCAGTGCAGTGTTCTCAACCGAAGCTGAAGTGGCAGGTGGTGAAGAAATCCCAGAGGCATCCGGCAGTGCAGTCCTGGTAGCTGGCTCCTTCCATGAACTTGAAGATGGTTTATTGACAGACTTCGATTGAGAGGACTGGAATAACGGCACCCGTGCTGTGAAAATTATCAGTATTAGTGAGAGAAATGATCGGCAGACAGCCCCTGTTTGCTATGCAGATGACACTTTACACATACTAAAATTGATTGTGAAATGCAAACCACCCTGAACCATGTACATTCATCCTGCGAGAACCTTGGTCTCATCTCCACTGAGAAAACTAAAGTATTCAACAAACAAACTGGTAACCGTAAACGTGGATCATCAAAGCTTAAGATAAGTAACAACACCATTGATTATGTCTCTTCTTTTAAATATCTCGGGGTCTCTATCACCCTTACCTCACCTGCCATACAACAGCCAACCCGTCATGTACCGATAGGTTAAAAAACCCTTAACTGTGTAGCGGGGTACAACCCACATTATGGCGGTAATAATAGAATTGGCAAGCCAATGTACCTAGGTTATATGAGATGTCTGATAGATTACCACGCACCAGCCCTGGTCCGTCGTGACGGAAAAGGCATTGACAAGCTCGAAAAAATGAAAAATAAAGCCCTTAGGATTATTTTAGGCTGTCCCATGAGCACTAAAGTACTTAATATGTGGAAAGAACTGGGTATGCTCAGTGTCAAAGATAGAATAATTGAAGTCAACCTCATGATAGCCCTGAGGCTTTTGCGTGGTGAGCCAGATAACATTGCTTCTAAGAAACTGCTAGAATATAATGAGTAATGAAACTGGTGAATCTAAATGGATCCAAACTACAGCTACACATATGAGGATGTTTAAAATAGATCATTTGTACAAAGCTTGAGACAGCAGCGCTTCCTGCCACCCGAGCGGACAGTTCCCTTCTACATCACAACACCCACGTACCCCCCCTAAACGACTGACCACACATAATCCTTATCTCCAACACTGCCAAAATGAGAGCTCTTGAACACATAAATAAGCTACAGATCATCTACTGTACATTGACGGCTCTCTTAACACTGTCTGTGGGAGAGGTGGAAGTGCTGTTATTGTGACTCGGCCTAACGTTAATGTAATAAAGGAGCTAGAAGTAGTGACTGGGCATCACTCTACAAACTGAACTATTTGCCATACTCACAGCCCTGAAACTTGTTAAAGTCACTGCCACTGACAGTCTCATCACCACTAACGCATTATCCTCACTACTGGCTCTTGAAACCCTCAATTCAGATTGTCACCAGCTTGTATCGGAAGCCAGACACAAGCACACATGTCTCATTGACGGGGGTATCAGGATAAAGCTGTTGTGGATCCCCTCTCCCATAGGCATCAGTGAACATGATAGAGGTAATGTGTGCGGCCAAACATAATAATAATAATGGTTGCCCTTCGTGTAACGAGTATGGCCGGCCCTAGGGCCACCTAGGCGTGAATCTGTTCAAAATGTAGAAGCTGTCGCCAACACAACGACCACACCCTAAGTTAACGAACTGCATGACCCAGAGTCAAGGAATAGTCCGAGAAGACCGGACAACTCGCAAACTGCACTGGCTAACCATTACCCCGGAACACGATCCGCAAATCGATTAACATCCAGGTCCTCTGCCGGGTAGATAGAGGCCAAATGGCGCAAAGAAACTTGCCCATTTGTTTCGCCCTGCCCGGGGATCGAACTCGGGTCCGCTAGCCTGCGAGGCGAGCATGCTGACCATTACACCACAGGTTGCCATCGGCCAGACATATGGCCACACACTCCAACACTACGTCATAGACTGTGAAAAAAATAGAACCTTATAGGGATTGATCCAAGCATACTGTGTGTGTAAGCAGTGGCACAGCACTTTATCTCTGATGACAAAATAGCTGATGTACTAAGGCTGTATCCACACTTCGCATCTACTGTAGTACCTAGTCAAAAGTCTGTGTACCGACTTAAACAAACAATGTACTAGAAATACTCTTAACATTCAATGCCGTAATATCAAAATCACTGGGGTCTGATAAACACCCTTTGTGACCTCTACTCTGTAATCCTTTTTGCTCTCCCGCTCACAGAGTGCACAATATACTAGCTGCTGTCCGCGCCAAAAATTCAATTTCAATTCATCCTTCACACTACCTCTCAGACCTCTCACCCTCCACACCACTCCTCATCCTTCAGATCACACCATCTTTCACCCTTCACATCATACCACCACTCACCAGCACACCACACCACTCCTCACCTACCACACCACTCCTCACCCACCACACCACTCCTCAACACCACACCATAACATAAACCTCTACAGTGCTATTACCTTCATTATGACTCAACACCTAAGTATGATCAGCCCTCCACCGCACTGTCAGCCATCCTCCGCTGCACTGTCAGCCATCCTCCGCTGCACTGTCTGCCATCCTCCGTTATCCTCCACTGCACTCAGCCATCCTCCGCTATCCTCCACTGCACTCAGTAATCCTCCGCTATCCTCCAATACACTGTCAGCCAAGGGAAAAGCAAAAATTTATGGTCGAACAGTAGTTGGGGCTGAAACTGCAAATTTACTGGATTACAAGCATGTTAAAACGAGGACATACTTGATAAAAAAGCGGCTGTTAGTGTAAGGAGATACGTAGAACACACAATAATAATCTAAATATATACCTAAGTCACACATTAAACACTTTTGTACACTCCTGCCTACATGGGAGAAACAATACTTAAATCTCTCACCTCTAAAACTATCCTAGAAAGAAAAAGACTAACCTTGCCAACAGTGACCACCAGACACCTAGACGAGTGGAGAGCAAATGTCCCCGGCCTTTCAGTCGCCTGCTGTACCCCAGGAATCAAATAAACTCCCGTGGCTAATCTGATACACAAATAAAAAATAAGACAAGGTGCTAAAATTGTGTGATCAGATAACCTAAATACAATTGTACTATGGATCTAAGGCAGAGCTGGAAGGTAACTTATTAAAATGGAGAATAATGCAAGGTGTACGGATTTTCAAGTGAACCCCGTGTCGATGAAACAAGCCGACGAACCATCCCTGTACCACCCGCTAACCAGATATATGTTATGATTATTTCCCCCCAGCGCCTACCTCAAAATACTACATAATCACTATAATGCAATAAATGGACGAGGAACAAATCCTATGATTCATATAGAGATGGACATGTAATAACAGTTGGAATTAAACATAGGAGCTAGAGAGTGAACATAAAATATAACAGAAAAAGTCCATGATAATTAATTATGAAATGAGGAATAACCATCAACCCTTGACAAACACTACCACCACACTGCCTATACACATTTGACACGACCTTCACACACTTAAGGCAGAGTGATAGTGGTGCAAGAGAAACCACGACAACATTCCTAAACTCCCAGATTCAAAAAGTATAATAGGAAAAATCATCCACAACTGTTACTGCAAGAACAACAATACACCTTAACTGACTTTACCATGATCATAAAGAGAGAAATGATATAAAAAATGGCGACAAAACTGCACCTGAGACTTTACTTTAACCAGTAGTTCTTTCTCTTGATCATTTACTTAGCCAAATGAACGTTATGAACCCGTGAGAGAATCCCAAAATACTGTATTATATAAGTGTTGAATATCATATAAAATCTGTATCTCTTCGTCGTGTAACTTAAGAGTTTCATGAATACATTACTCCGATACCTTACAGCATGACGTTTGTGTTAAAGGAGCAACAACGATGAAATGCCCTCAGTAAAGGCCTTGTGCTACGTATAAGCAGTTTTATTCCGTTGCTGATTATGCAGGCAAGTGTAAACGATGAGAAACAAGTGTGGACAAGATCGGTCCAGCAGCACGCGGGGGGTGATTAACGAGGGGTGAGCGGTGTAGTGTCGTTAGCAGGGGAAGTAAGAAGCCGTTTATAAATCTCTCGGTTATAGTGACTCATAGGGCCATTCTTCCCCTCCAGTAACCATTAGGCTATTTTCTGGGGATAGAAGTTAGTATTGGTGGTGATGTGGAGGGCGAGGATGGGGTGTGGAGGACGGTGTGGGTTTTGAAGGGCGCGGGTGGGGTGTGGAGGGTCGAGGGTGGGTTGTGGAGGCCGAGGATGGAGTGTGAAGAGCGAGGGTGGAGTGCATAGGGCGAGGGTGGGGTGTGGAGGGTCGAGGGTGGGGTGTGGAGGGTCGAGGGTAGGGTGTGGAGGGTCGAGGGTGGGGTGTGGAGGGTCGAGGGGTGGGGTGTGGAGGGTCGAGGGGTGGGGTGTGGAGGGTCGAGGAGGGTGTGGAGGGCGAGGGGTGTGGAGAGTCGAGGGTGGGGTGTGGAGGGTCGAGGGTGGGGTGTGGAGGGTCGAGGGTGGGGTGTGGAGGGTCGAGGGTGGGTGTGGAGGGTCGAGGGTGGGGTGTGGAGGGTCGAGGGTGGGGTGTGGAGGGTCGAGGGTGGGGTGTGGAGGGTCGAGGATGGTTGTGGAGGGTCGAGGGTGGGGTGTGGAGGGTCGAGGGAGGGGTGTGGAGGGTCGAGGGGGGTGTGGAGGGCGAGGTGGGGTGTGGAGGGTCGAGGGTGGGTGTGGAGGGTCGAGGGTGGGGTGTGGAGGGTCGAGGGTGGGGTGTGGAGGGTCGAGGGTGGGGTGTGGAGGGTCGAGGGTGGGGTGTGGAGGGCGAGGGTGGGGTGTGGAGGGTCGAGGGTGGGGTGTGGAGGGTCGAGGGAGGGGTGTGGAGGGCGACGGTGGGGTGTGGAGGGTCGAGGGTGGGGTGTGGAGGGTCGAGGGAGGGGTGTGGAGGGCGAGGGTGGGGTGTGGAGGGTCGACGGTGGGGTGTGGAGGGTCGAGGGAGGGGTGTGGAGGGCGACGGTGGGGTGTGGAGGGTTGAGGGAGGGGTGTGGAGGGCGACGGTGGGGTGTGGAGGGTCGAGGGTGGGGTGTGGAGGGTCGAGGTGGGGTGTGGAGGGCGACGGTGGGGTGTGGAGGGTCGAGGGAGGGGTGTGGAGGGCGACGGTGGGGTGTGGAGGGCGACGGTGGGGTGTGGAGGGTCGAGGGAGGGGTGTGGAGGGCGACGGTGGGGTGTGGAGGGTCGAGGGAGGGGTGTGGAGGGTCGAGGGAGGGGTGTGGAGGGCGACGGTGGGGTGTGGAGGGTTGAGGGAGGGGTGTGGAGGGCGACGGTGGGGTGTGGAGGGTCGAGGGTGGGTGTGGAGGGCGACGGGGGGTGTGGTGGGTCGAGGGTGGGGTGTGGAGGGCGACGGTGGGGTGTGGAGGGTCGAGGGAGGGGTGTGGAGGGCGACGGTGGGTGTGGAGGGTCGAGGAGGGGTGTGGAGGGTCGAGGTGGGGTGTGGAGGGTCGACGGTGGGGTGTGGAGGGTCGAGGGTGGGGTGTGGAGGGCGACGGTGGGGTGTGGAGGGTCGAGGGGGGTGTGGAGGGTCGAGGGTGGGGTGTGGAGGGTCGAGGGTGGGGTGTGGAGGGTCGAGGGTGGGGTGTGGAGGGTCGAGGGTGGGGTGTGGAGGGTCGAGGGTGGGGTGTGGAGGGTCGAGGTGGGGTGTGGAGAGACGAGGAGGGGATGTGGAGGGGCGAGGGTGGGGTGTGGAGGGTCGAGGGTGGGTGTGGTGGGTCGAGGGTGGGGTGTGGAGGGTCGAGGGTGGGGTGTGGAGGGTCGAGGGTGGGGTGTGGAGGGTCGAGGGTGGGGTGTGGAGGGTCGAGGGTGGGGTGTGGAGGGCGAGGGTGGGGTGTGGAGGGCGACGGTGGGGTGTGGAGGGTCGAGGGTGGGGTGTGGAGGGTCGAGGGTGTGGTGTGGAGGGTCGAGGGAGGGGTGTGGAGGGTCGAGGGGGGCGTGGAGGGCGACGGTGGGGTGTGGAGGGTCGAGGGAGGGGTGTGGAGGGTCGAGGGTGGGGTGTGGAGGGCGACGGTGGGGTGTGGAGGGCGACGGTGGGTGTGGAGGGTCGAGGGAGGGGTGTGGAGGGTCGAGGGTGGGGTGTGGAGGGCGACGGTGGGGTGTGGAGGGTCGACGGTGGGGTGTGGAGGGTCGAGGGTGGGGTGTGGAGGGCGAGGTGGGTGTGGAGGGTCGAGGGAGGGTGTGGAGGGCGACGGTGGGGTGTGGAGGGCGACGGTGGGGTGTGGAGGGTCGAGGGAGGGGTGTGGAGGGCGACGGTGGGTGTGGAGGGTTGAGGGAGGGGTGTGGAGGGTCGAGGGAGGGTGTGGAGGGCGACGGTGGGGTGTGGAGGGTCGAGGGAGGGGTGTGGAGGGCGACGGTGGGGTGTGGAGGGTCGAGGGAGGGGTGTGGAGGGCGACGGTGGGGTGTGGAGGGCGACGGTGGGGTGTGGAGGGTCGAGGGAGGGGTGTGGAGGGCGAGGGTGGGGTGTGGAGGGTCGAGGGAGGGGTGTGGAGGGTCGAGGGTGGGGTGTGGAGGGTCGAGGGTGGGGTGTGGAGGGTCGAGGGAGGGGTGTGGAGGGCGACGGTGGGGTGTGGAGGGCGAGGGTGGGGTGTGGAGGGTTGAGGGAGGGGTGTGGAGGGCGACGGTGGGGTGTGGAGGGCGACGGTGGGGTGTGGAGGGTCGAGGGAGGGGTGTGGAGGGTCGAGGGTGGGGTGTGGAGGGTCGAGGGTGGGGTGTGGAGGGTCGAGGGTGGGGTGTGGAGGGCGAGGGTGGGGTGTGGAGGGTCGAGGGAGGGGTGTGGAGGGCGACGGTGGGTGTGGAGGGCGACGGTGGGGTGTGGTGGGTCGAGGGTGGGGTGTGGAGGGTCGAGGGTGGGGTGTGGAGGGCGACGGTGGGGTGTGGAGGGTCGAGGGTGGGGTGTGGAGGGTCGAGGGTGGGGTGTGGAGGGTCGAGGGTGGGGTGTGGAGGGTCGAGGGTGGGGTGTGGAGGGTCGAGGGGGGTGTGGAGGGCGACGGTGGGGTGTGGAGGGTCGAGGGTGGGGTGTGGAGGGCGACGGTGGGGTGTGGAGGGTCGAGGTGGGGTGTGGAGGGTCGAGGGAGGGGTGTGGAGGGCGACGGTGGGGTGTGGAGGGCGAGGTGGGGTGTGGAGGGTCGAGGGAGGGGTGTGGAGGGCGACGGTGGGGTGTGGAGGGCGACGGTGGAGTGTGGAGGGTGTGTGGAGGGCGACGGTGGGGTGTGGAGGGCGACGGTGGGGTGTGGAGGGCGACGGTGGGGTGTGGAGGGTCGAGGGAGGGGTGTGAGGGCGAGGTGGGGTGTGGAGGGCGAGGTGGGTGTGGAGGGTCGAGGGAGGGGTGTGGAGGGCGACGGTGGGGTGTGGAGGGTCGAGGGAGGGGTGTGGAGGGTCGAGGGAGGGGTGTGGAGGGCGACGGTGGGGTGTGGAGGGTCGAGGGTGGGGTGTGGAGGGCGAGGGTGGAGTGTGGAGGGTCGAGGGAGGGGTGTGGAGGGCGACGGTGGGGTGTGGAGGGCGACGGTGGGTGTGGAGGGTTGAGGGAGGGGTGTGGAGGGCGACGGTGGAGTGTGGAGGGTTGAGGGAGGGGTGTGGAGGGTGACGGTGGGGTGTGGAGGGCGACGGTGGGGTGTGGAGGGTCGAGGGAGGGGTGTGGAGGGCGACGGTGGGGTGTGGAGGGCGACGGTGGGGTGTGGAGGGTTGAGGGAGGGGTGTGGAGGGCGACGGTGGGGTGTGGAGGGCGACGGTGGGGTGTGGAGGGTCGAGGGAGGGCGACGGTGGGGTGGGGAGGGCGACGGTGGAGTGTGGAGGGTCGAGGGAGGGGTGTGGAGGGCGACGGTGGGGTGTGGAGGGTCGAGGGTGGGGTGTGGAGGGTCGAGGGAGGGGTGTGGAGGGCGACGGTGGGGTGTGGAGGGTCGAGGGAGGGGTGTGGAGGGCGACGGTGGGGTGTGGAGGGCGACGGTGGGGTGTGGAGGGCGACGGTGGGGTGTGGAGGGTCGAGGGAGGGTGTGGAGGGCGACGGTGGAGTGTGGAGGGTTGAGGGAGGGGTGTGGAGGGTCGAGGGAGGGGTGTGGAGGGCGACGGTGGGGTGTGGAGGGTTGAGGGAGGGGTGTGGAGGGTCGAGGGAGGGGTGTGGAGGGCGACGGTGGGGTGTGGAGGGCGACGGTGGGGTGTGGAGGGCGACGGTGGGGTGTGGAGGGTTGAGGGAGGGGTGTGGAGGGTCGAGGGAGGGGTGTGGAGGGCGACGGCGGGGTGTGGAGGGCGACGGTGGGGTGTGGAGGGTCGAGGGAGGGGTGTGGAGGGCGACGGCGGGGTGTGGAGGGCGACGGTGGAGTGTGGAGGGTTGAGGGAGGGGTGTGGAGGGCGACGGTGGGGTGTGGAGGGCGACGGTGGGGTGTGGAGGGCGACGGTGGGGTGTGGAGGGTCGAGGGAGGGTGTGGAGGGCGACGGTGGGGTGTGGAGGGCGACGGTGGAGTGTGGAGGGTCGAGGGAGGGGTGTGGAGGGCGACGGTGGAGTGTGGAGGGTTGAGGGAGGGGTGTGGAGGGTCGAGGGAGGGGTGTGGAGGGCGACGGTGGGGTGTGGAGGGTCGAGGGAGGGGTGTGGAGGGCGACGGTGGAGTGTGGAGGGTTGAGGGAGGGGTGTGGAGGGCGACGGTGGGGTGTGGAGGGCGACGGTGGGGTGTGGAGGGTTGAGGGAGGGGTGTGGAGGGTCGAGGGAGGGGTGTGGAGGGCGACGGTGGGTGTGGAGGGCGACGGTGGGGTGTGGAGGGTTGAGGGGGGTGTGGAGGGTCGAGGGAGGGGTGTGGAGGGCGACGGCGGTTTGTGGAGGGCGACGGTGGGGTGTGGAGGGTCGAGGAGGGGTGTGGAGGGTCGAGGGAGGGGTGTGGAGGGTCGAGGGAGGGGTGTGGAGGGCGACGGTGGGGTGTGGAGGGCGACGGTAGGGTGTGGAGGGTTGAGGGGGGGTGTGGAGGGTCGAGGGAGGGGTGTGGAGGGCGACGGTGGGTTGTGGAGGGCGACGGTGGGGTGTGGAGGGTTGAGGGAGGGGTGTGGAGGGTCGAGGGAGGGGTGTGGAGGGCGACGGTGGGGTGTGGAGGGCGACGGATGGGGTGTGGAGGGCGACGGTGGGGTGTGGAGGGTTGAGGGAGGGGTGTGGAGGGTCGAGGGAGGGGTGTGGAGGGCGACGGTGGGGTGTGGAGGGTCGAGGGAGGGTGTGGAGGGTCGAGGGAGGGGTGTGGAGGGTCGAGGGAGGGGTGTGGAGGGCGACGGTGGGGTGTGGAGGGCGACGGTGGGGTGTGGAGGGTTGAGGGAGGGGTGTGGAGGGTCGAGGGAGGGGTGTGGAGGGCGACGGTGGGGTGTGGAGGGTCGAGGGAGGGGTGTGGAGGGTCGAGGGAGGGGTGTGGAGGGCGACGGTGGGGTGTGGAGGGTCGAGGGAGGGGTGTGGAGGGTCGAGGGAGGGGTGTGGAGGGCGACGGTGGGGTGTGGAGGGCGACGGTGGAGTGTGGAGGGCGACGGTGGAGTGTGGAGGGTTGAGGGAGGGGTGTGGAGGGCGACGGTGGGGTGTGGAGGGTTGAGGGAGGGGTGTGGAGGGTCGAGGGAGGGGTGTGGAGGGCGACGGTGGGGTGTGGAGGGCGACGGTGGGGTGTGGAGGGCGACGTTGGAGTGTGGAGGGCGACGGTGGAGTGTGGAGGGTTGAGGGAGGGGTGTGGAGGGCGACGGTGGGGTGTGGAGGGCGACGGTGGGGTGTGGAGGGTCGAGGGAGGGGTGTGGAGGGCGACGGTGGAGTGTGGAGGGTCGAGGTGAGGGGTGTGGAGGGCGACGGTGGAGTGTGGAGGGTTGAGGGAGGGGTGTGGAGGGTCGAGGGAGGGGTGTGGAGGGCGACGGTGGGGTGTGGAGGGTCGAGGGAGGGGTGTGGAGGGCGACGGTGGAGTGTGGAGGGTTGAGGGAGGGGTGTGGAGGGCGACGGTGGGGTGTGGAGGGCGACGGTGGGGTGTGGAGGGTCGAGGGAGGGGTGTGGAGGGCGACGGTGGAGTGTGGAGGGTCGAGGGAGGGGTGTGGAGGGTCGAGGGAGGGGTGTGGAGGGTCGAGGGAGGGGTGTGGAGGGCGAGGTGGGGTGTGGAGGGTCGAGGGAGGGGTGTGGAGGGTCGAGGGAGGGGTGTGGAGGGCGACGGTGGGGTGTGGAGGGCGACGGTGGGGTGTGGAGGGCGACGGTGGGGTGTGGAGGGTTGAGGGAGGGGTGTGGAGGGTCGAGGGAGGGGTGTGGAGGGCGACGGGGGGTGTGGAGGGCGACGGTGGGGTGTGGAGGGTCGAGGGAGGGGTGTGGAGGGCGACGGTGGGGTGTGGAGGGCGACGGTGGAGTGTGGAGGGTTGAGGGAGGGGTGTGGAGGGCGACGGTGGGGTGTGGTGGGTTGAGGGTGGGGTGTGGAGGGTCGAGGGAGGGGTGTGGAGGGCGACGGTGGGGTGTGGAGGGCGACGGTGGGGTGTGGAGGGTTGAGGGAGGGGTGTGGAGGGCGACGGTGGGGTGTGGAGGGCGACGGTGGGGTGTGGAGGGTCGAGGGAGGGGTGTGGAGGGCGACGGTGGGGTGTGGAGGGTTGAGGGAGGGGTGTGGAGGGTCGAGGGAGGGGTGTGGAGGGCGAGGTGGGGTGTGGAGGGCGACGGTGGGGTGTGGAGGGCGACGGTGGGGTGTGGAGGGCGACGGTGGGGTGTGGAGGGTCGAGGGAGGGGTGTGGAGGGCGACGGTGGGGTGTGGAGGGTCGAGGGTGGGGTGTGGAGGGTCGAGGGTGGGGTGTGGAGGTCGAGGGTGGGGTGTGGTGGGCGACGGTGGGGTGTGGAGGGCGACGGTGGGGTGTGGAGGGTCGAGGGAGGGGTGTGGAGGGCGACGGTGGGGTGTGGAGGGCGACGGTGGAGTGTGGAGGGTCGAGGGTGGGGTGTGGAGGGTCGAGGGTGGGGTGTGGAGGGTCGAGGGAGGGGTGTGGAGGGTCGAGGGTGGGGTGTGGAGGGCGACGGTGGGGTGTGGAGGGCGACGTGGGGTGTGGAGGGTCGAGGGTGGTGTGTGGAGGGTCGAGGGTGGGGTGTGGAGGGTCGAGGGAGGGGTGTGGAGGGCGACGGTGGGGTGTGGAGGGTCGAGGGTGGGGTGTGGAGGGTCGAGGGGGGTGTGGTGGGTCGAGGGTGGGGTGTGGAGGGCGACGGTGGGGTGTGGAGGGTCGAGGGTGGGGTGTGGAGGGTCGAGGGGGGTGTGGAGGGCGACGGTGGGGTGTGGAGGGTCGAGGTGGGGTGTGGAGGGCGACGGTGGAGTGTGGAGGGTTGAGGGAGGGTGTGGAGGGTCGAGGGAGGGGTGTGGAGGGCGACGGTGGGGTGTGGAGGGTTGAGGGAGGGGTGTGGAGGGCGACGGTGGGGTGTGGAGGGTCGACGGTAGGGTGTTGAGGGTCGACGGTGGGGTGTGGAGGGCGACGGTGGGGTGGGGAGGGTCGTGGGTGGGGTGTGGAGGGCGACGGTGGGGTGTGGAGGGCGACGGTAGGGTGTGGAGGGTCGAGGGAGGGGTGTGGAGGGCGACGGTGGGGTGTGGAGGGCGACGGTGGGGTGTGGAGGGTCGAGGGAGGGGTGTGGAGGGTCGAGGGAGGGGTGTGGAGGGCGACGGTGGGGTGTGGAGGGCGACGGTGGGTGTGGAGGGTCGAGGGAGGGGTGTGGAGGGCGACGGTGGGGTGTGGAGGGCGACGGTGGGGTGTGGAGGGTCGAGGGAGGGGTGTGGAGGGCGACGGTGGGGTGTGGAGGGCGACGGTGGAGTGTGGAGGGTCGAGGGAGGGGTGTGGAGGGCGACGGTGGAGTGTGGAGGGTTGAGGGAGGGGTGTGGAGGGTCGAGGGAGGGGTGTGGAGGGCGACGGTGGGGTGTGGAGGGCGACGGTGGGGTGTGGAGGGTCGAGGGAGGGTGTGGAGGGCGACGGTGGAGTGTGGAGGGTCGAGGGAGGGGTGTGGAGGGCGACGGTGGGGTGTGGAGGGCGACGGTGGGGTGTGGAGGGTCGAGCGAGGGGTGTGGAGGGCGACGTTGGAGTGTGGAGGGAGGGGTGTGGAGGGTCGAGGGAGGGGTGTGGAGGGCGACGGTGGGGTGTGGAGGGCGACGGTGGGGTGTGGAGGGCGACGGTGGGGTGTGGAGGGTTGAGGGAGGGGTGTGGAGGGTCGAGGGAGGGGTGTGGAGGGCGACGGTGGGGTGTGGAGGGCGACGGTGGGGTGTGGAGGGCGACGGTGGGGTGTGGAGGGTTGAGGGAGGGGTGTGGAGGGTCGAGGGAGGGGTGTGGAGGGCGACGGGGGGTGTGGAGGGCGACGGTGGGGTGTGGAGGGTCGAGGGAGGGTGTGGAGGGACGAGGGAGGGTGTGGAGGGCGACGGTGGGGTGTGGAGGGCGACGGTGGGTTGTGGAGGGCGACGGTGGGGTGTGGAGGGTCGAGGGAGGGGTGTGGAGGGCGACGGTGGGGTGTGGAGGGCGACGGTGGGGTGTGGAGGGTCGAGGGAGGGTGTGGAGGGCGACGGTGGGGTGTGGAGGGCGACGGTGGGTGTGGAGGGTCGAGGGAGGGGTGTGGAGGGCGACGGTGGGGTGTGGAGGGTCGAGGGAGGGGTGTGGAGGGTCGACGGGGGGTGTGGAGGGCGACGGTGGGGTGTGGAGGGTTGAGGGAGGGGTGTGGAGGGTCGAGGGAGGGGTGTGGAGGGCGACGGTGGGGTGTGGAGGGCGACGGTGGGGTGTGGAGGGTTGAGGGAGGGGTGTGGAGGGCGACGGTGGGGTGTGGTGGGTCGAGGGTGGGGTGTGGAGGGCGACGGTGGGGTGTGGAGGGCGACGGTGGAGTGTGGAGGGTCGAGGGAGGGGTGTGGAGGGCGACGGTGGGTGTGGAGGGTCGAGGGGGGTGTGGAGGGCGACGGTGGAGTGTGGAGGGCGACGGTGGAGTGTGGAGGGTTGAGGGAGGGGTGTGGAGGGCGACGGTGGGGTGTGGAGGGTCGAGGGAGGGACGTGGAGGGCGACGGTGGGGTGTGGAGGGCGACGGTGGAGTGTGGAGGGTCGAGGGAGGGGTGTGGAGGGCGACGGTGGAGTGTGGAGGGTTGAGGGAGGGGTGTGGAGGGTCGAGGGAGGGGTGTGGAGGGCGACGGTGGGGTGTGGAGGGTCGAGGGAGGGGTGTGGAGGGCGACGGTGGAGTGTGGAGGGTTGAGGGAGGGGTGTGGAGGGCGACGGTGGGGTGTGGAGGGCGACGGTGGGGTGTGGAGGGTCGAGGGAGGGGTGTGGAGGGCGACGGTGGGGTGTGGAGGGCGACGGTGGAGTGTGGAGGGTTGACGGAGGGGTGTGGAGGGCGACGGTGGGGTGTGGAGGGTTGAGGGAGGGGTGTGGAGGGCGACGGTGGGGTGTGGAGGGTCGAGGGAGGGGTGTGGAGGGCGAGGTGGGTGTGGAGGGCGACGGTGGAGTGTGGAGGGTCGAGGGAGGGGTGTGGAGGGCGACGGTGGGGTGTGGAGGGCGACGGTGGGGTGTGGAGGGTCGAGGGAGGGTGTGGAGGGCGACGGTGGGGTGTGGAGGGCGACGGTGGTGTGTGGAGGGTCGAGGGAGGGGTGTGGAGGGCGACGGTGGAGTGTGGAGGGTTGAGGGAGGGGTGTGGAGGGTCGAGGGAGGGGTGTGGAGGGCGACGGTGGGTGTGGAGGGTCGAGGGGGGTGTGGAGGGCGACGGTGGAGTGTGGAGGGTTGAGGGAGGGGTGTGGAGGGCGACGGTGGGGTGTGGAGGGCGACGGTGGGGTGTGGAGGGTCGAGGGAGGTGTGTGGAGGGCGACGGTGGAGTGTGGAGGGTTGAGGGAGGGGTGTGGAGGGTCGAGGGAGGGGTGTGGAGGGCGACGGGGGGTGTGGAGGGCGACGGTGGGGTGTGGAGGGTTGAGGGAGGGGTGTGGAGGGTCGAGGGAGGGGTGTGGAGGGCGACGGTGGGGTGTGGAGGGCGACGGTGGGGTGTGGAGGGGTGTGGAGGGTTGAGGGAGGGGTGTGGAGGGTCGAGGGAGGGGTGTGGAGGGTCGAGAGAGGGGTGTGGAGGGCGACGGTGGGGTGTGGAGGGCGACGGTGGGGTGTGGAGGGTCGAGGGAGGGGTGTGGAGGGCGACGGCGGGGTGTGGAGGGCGACGGTGGGGTGTGGAGGGTCGAGGGGGGTGTGGAGGGTTGAGGGAGGGGTGTGGAGGGCGACGGTGGGGTGTGGAGGGCGACGGTGGGGTGTGGAGGGCGACGGTGGGGTGTGGAGGGTCGAGGGAGGGGTGTGGAGGGCGACGGTGGGGTGTGGAGGGCGACGGTGAGGTGTGGAGGGTCGAGGGAGGGGTGTGGAGGGTCGAGGGAGGGGTGTGGAGGGTCGAGGGAGGGTGTGGAGGGCGACGGTGGAGTGTGGAGGGTTGAGGGAGGGGTGTGGAGGGCGACGGTGGGGTGTGGAGGGCGACGGTGGGGTGTGGAGGGTCGAGGGAGGGGTGTGGAGGGCGACGGTGGGGTGTGGAGGGTCGAGGGAGGGGTGTGGAGGGCGACGGTGGGGTGTGGAGGGTTGAGGGAGGGGTGTGGAGGGTCGAGGGAGGGGTGTGGAGGGCGACGGTGGAGTGTGGAGGGTTGAGGGAGGGGTGTGGAGGGTCGAGGGAGGGGTGTGGAGGGCGACGGTGGGGTGTGGAGGGTCGAGGGAGGGGTGTGGAGGGCGACGGTGGGGTGTGGAGGGTCGAGGGAGGGGTGTGGAGGGCGACGGTGGGTGTGGAGGGTCGAGGGAGGGGTGTGGAGGGCGACGGTGGGGTGTGGAGGGCGACGGTGGGGTGTGGAGGGTCGAGGGAGGGGTGTGGAGGGCGACGGTGGAGTGTGGAGGGTCGAGGGAGGGGTGTGGAGTGTCGAGGGAGGGGTGTGGAGGGCGACGGTGGGTTGTGGAGGGCGATGGTGGGGTGTGGAGGGTCGAGGGAGGGGTGTGGAGGGTCGAGGGAGGGGTGTGGAGGGCGACGGTGGGTGTGGAGGGCGACGGTGGGGTGTGGAGGGCGACGGTGGGGTGTGGAGGGTTGAGGGGGGGTGTGGAGGGTCGAGGGAGGGGTGTGGAGGGCGACGGTGGGGTGTGGAGGGCGACGGTGGTGTGTGGAGGGTTGAGGGAGGGGTGTGGAGGGCGACGGTGGGGTGTGGAGGGCGACGGTGGGGTGTGGAGGGTCGAGGGAGGGGTGTGGAGGGTCGAGGGAGGGGTGTGGAGGGCGACGGTGGGGTGTGGAGGGCGACGGTGGGGTGTGGAGGGTTGAGGGAGGGTGTGGAGGGACGCGGTGGGGTGTGGAGGGCGACGGGGGGTGTGGAGGGCGACGGTGGGGTGTGGAGGGTCGAGGGAGGGGTGTGGAGGGTCGAGGGAGGGGTGTGGAGGGCGACGGTGGGGTGTGGAGGGCGACGGTGGGGTGTGGAGGGTCGAGGGAGGGGTGTGGAGGGTCGAGGGAGGGGTGTGGAGGGCGACGGTGGGTTGTGGAGGGCGACGGTGGGGTGTGGAGGGTTGAGGGAGGGGTGTGGAGGGTCGAGGGAGGGGTGTGGAGGGCGACGGCGGGGTGTGGAGGGCGACGGGGGTGTGGAGAGCGACGGTGGGGTGTGGAGGGTTGAGGGAGGGGTGTGGAGGGTCGAGGGAGGGGTGTGGAGGGCGACGGTGGGGTGTGGAGGGCGACGGTGGAGTGTGGAGGGTCGAGGAAGGGGTGTGGAGGGCGACGGTGGAGTGTGGAAGGCGACGGTGGAGTGTGGAGGGCGACGGTGGAGTGTGGAGGGTTGAGGGAGGGGTGTGGAGGGCGACGGTGGGGTGTGGAGGGTCGAGGGAGGGACGTGGAGGGCGACGGTGGGGTGTGGAGGGCGACGGTGGAGTGTGGAGGGTCGAGGGAGGGGTGTGGAGGGCGACGGTGGAGTGTGGAGGGTTGAGGGAGGGGTGTGGAGGGTCGAGGGAGGGGTGTGGAGGGCGACGGTGGGGTGTGGAGGGTCGAGGGAGGGGTGTGGAGGGCGACGGTGGAGTGTGGAGGGTTGAGGGAGGGGTGTGGAGGGCGACGGTGGGGTGTGGAGGGCGACGGTGGGGTGTGGAGGGTCGAGGGAGGGGTGTGGAGGGCGACGGTGGGGTGTGGAGGGCGACGGTGGGGTGTGGAGGGTTGAGGGAGGGGTGTGGAGGGCGACGGTGGGGTGTGGAGGGTTGAGGGAGGGGTGTGGAGGGTCGACGGTGGGGTGTGGAGGGCGACGGTGGGGTGTGGAGGGTCGAGGGAGGGGTGTGGAGGGCGACGGTGGGGTGTGGAGGGCGACGGTGGAGTGTGGAGGGTTGAGGGAGGGGTGTGGAGGGCGACGGTGGGGTGTGGAGGGTTGAGGGAGGGGTGTGGAGGGTCGACGGTGGGGTGTGGAGGGCGACGGTGGGGTGTGGAGGGTCGAGGGAGGGGTGTGGAGGGTCGAGGGAGGGGTGTGGAGGGCGACGGTGGGGTGTGGAGGGCGACGGTGGGTGTGGAGGGTCGAGGGAGGGGTGTGGAGGGCGACGGTGGGTGTGGAGGGTTGAGGGAGGGGTGTGGAGGGTCGAGGGAGGGGTGTGGAGGGCGACGGTGGGGTGTGGAGGGTCGAGGGAGGGGTGTGGAGGGCGACGGTGGGTGTGGAGGGCGACGGCAGGGTGTGGAGGGCGACGGTGGGGTGTGGAGGGCGACGGTGGGGTGTGGAGGGTCGAGGGAGGGGTGTGGAGGGCGACGGTGGAGTGTGGAGGGTCGAGGGAGGGGTGTGGAGGGTCGAGGGAGGGTGTGGAGGGCGACGGTGGGGTGTGGAGGGCGACGGTGGGGTGTGGAGGGCGACGGTGGGGTGTGGAGGGTTGAGGGAGGGGTGTGGAGGGTCGAGGGAGGGGTGTGGAGGGCGACGGTGGGGTGTGGAGGGCGACGGTGGGGTGTGGAGGGTCGAGGGAGGGGTGTGGAGGGTCGAGGGAGGGGTGTGGAGGGCGACGGTGGGGTGTGGAGGGTCGAGGGAGGGGTGTGGAGGGCGACGGTGGGGTGTGGAGGGTTGAGGGAGGGGTGTGGAGGGTCGAGGGAGGGGTGTGGAGGGCGACGGTGGGGTGTGGAGGGTCGAGGGAGGGGTGTGGAGGGCGACGGTGGAGTGTGGAGGGTTGAGGGAGGGGTGTGGAGGGCGACGGTGGGGTGTGGAGGGCGACGGTGGGGTGTGGAGGGTCGAGGGAGGGGTGTGGAGGGCGACGGTGGGGTGTGGAGGGTCGAGGGAGGGGTGTGGAGGGTCGAGGGAGGGGTGTGGAGGGCGACGGTGGGGTGTGGAGGGTCGAGGGAGGGGTGTGGAGGGTCGAGGGAGGGGTGTGGAGGGTCGAGGGAGGGGTGTGGAGGGCGACGGTGGGGTGTGGAGGGCGACGGTGGGGTGTGGAGGGTTGAGGGAGGGGTGTGGAGGGTCGAGGGAGGGGTGTGGAGGGCGACGGCGGGGTGTGGAGGGTCGAGGGAGGGGTGTGGAGGGTCGAGGGAGGGGTGTGGAGGGCGACGGTGGGGTGTGGAGGGTTAGGGGAGGGGTGTGGAGGGTCGAGGGAGGGGTGTGGAGGGCGACGGTGTGGTGTGGAGGGCGACGTTGGAGTGTGGAGGGCGACGGTGGAGTGTGGAGGGTTGAGGGAGGGGTGTGGAGGGCGACGGTGGGGTGTGGAGGGTTGAGGGAGGGGTGTGGAGGTCGAGGGAGGGGTGTGGAGGGCGACGGTGGGGTGTGGAGGGCGACGGTGGGGTGTGGAGGGCGACGGTGGAGTGTGGAGGGTTGAGGGAGGGGTGTGGAGGGCGACGGTGGGGTGTGGAGGGCGACGGTGGGGTGTGGAGGGCGACGGCGGGGTGTGGAGGGTCGAGGGAGGGTGTGGAGGGCGACGGTGGAGTGTGGAGGGTCGAGGTGAGGGGTGTGGAGGGCGACGGTGGAGTGTGGAGGGTTGAGGGAGGGGTGTGGAGGGTCGAGGAGGGGTGTGGAGGGCGACGGTGGGGTGTGGAGGGTCGAGGGAGGGGTGTGGAGGGCGACGGTGGAGTGTGGAGGGTTGAGGGAGGGGTGTGGAGGGCGACGGTGGGGTGTGGAGGGCGACGGTGGGGTGTGGAGGGTCGAGGGAAGGGTGTGGAGGGCGACGGTGGAGTGTGGAGGGTCGAGGGAGGGGTGTGGAGGGTCGAGGGAGGGGTGTGGAGGGTCGAGGGAGGGGTGTGGAGGGCGACGGTGGGGTGTGGAGGGTTGAGGGAGGGGTGTGGAGGGTCGAGGGAGGGGTGTGGAGGGCGACGATGGGGTGTGGAGGGCGACGGTGGGGTGTGGAGGGTTGAGGGAGGGGTGTGGAGGGTCGAGGGAGGGGTGTGGAGGGCGACGGCGGGGTGTGGAGGGCGACGGCGGGGTGTGGAGGGCGACGGTGGGGTGTGGAGGGTCGAGGGAGGAGTGTGGAGGGCGACGGCGGGGTGTGGAGGGCGACGGTGGAGTGTGGATGGTTGAGGGAGGGGTGTGGAGGGCGACGGTGAGGTGTGGATGGTTGAGGGAGGGGTGTGGAGGGTCGAGGGAGGGTTGTGGAGGGCGACGGTGGGGTGTGGAGGGCGACGGTGGGGTGTGGAGGGTTGAGGGAGGGGTGTGGAGGGCGACAGTGGGGAGTGGAGGGCGACGGTGGGGTGTGGAGGGTCGAGGGAGGGGTGTGGAGGGCGACGGTGGGGTGTGGAGGGTTGAGGGAGGGGTGTGGAGGGTCGAGGGAGGGGTGTGGAGGGCGACGGTGGGGTGTGGAGGGCGAGGGAGGGGTGTGGAGGGCGACGGTGGGGAGTGGAGGGCGACGGTGGGGTGTGGAGGGTTGAGGGAGGGGTGTGGAGGGCGACGGTGGGGTGTGGAGAGTCGAGGGTGGGGTGTGGAGAGTCGAGGGTGGGGTGTGGAGAGTCGAGGGTGGGGTGTGGAGGTCGAGGGTGGGGTGTGGAGGGCGACGGTGGGGTGTGGAGAGTCGAGGGTGGGGTGAGGAGGGCGAGGGTGGGGTGTGGAGGGCGACGGTGGAGTGTGGAGGGTCGAGGGTGGGATGTGGAGGGTCGAGGGTGGGGTTTGGAGGGTCGAGGATGGGGTTGTGGAGGGTCGAGGGTGGGATGTGGAGGGTCGAGGGTGGGGTGTGGAGGGCGAGGGTGGGGTGTGGAGGGCGAGGGTGGGGTGTGGAGGGCGAGGGTGGGGTGTGGAGGGCGAGGGTGGGGTGTGGATGGGTCGAGGGTGGGGTGTGGAGGGTCGAGGGTGGGATGTGGAGGGTCGCGGGTGGGGTTTGGAGGGTCGAGGATGGGGTTGTGGAGGGTCGAGGGTGGGATGTGGAGGGTCGAGGGTGGGGTGTGGAGGGTGACGGTGGGGTGTGGAGAGTCGAAGGTGGGGTGTGGAGGGCGAGGGTGGAGTGTGGAGGGTTGAGGGAGTGGTGTGGAGGGTCGAGGGAGGGGTGTGGAGGGCGACGGTGGGGTGTGGAGGGTTGAGGGAGGGGTGTGGAGGGTGGAGGATGGGGTTGTGGAGGGTGGGCTTGTGGAGGATCGAGGGTGGGGTGTGGAGGGTCGAGGGTGGGGTGTGGAGGGCGAGGGTAGGGTGTGGAGGGCGACGGTGGGGTGTGGAGGGCGACGGTAGAGTGTGGAGGGTTGAGGGAGGGGTGTGGAAGGCGACGGTGGGGTGTGGAGGGCGACGGTGGGGTGTGGAGGATCGAGGGAGGGGTGTGGAGGGTCGAGGGAGGGGTGTGGAGGGCGACGGCGTTGGTGTGGAGGGCGACGGTGGGGTATGGAGGGTTGAGGGAGGGGTGTGGAGGGTCGAGGGAGGGGTGTGGAGGGCGACGGTGGGGTGTGGAGGGCGACGTTGGAGTGTGGAAGGCGACGGTGGAGTGTGGAGGGTTGAAAGAGGTGTGGAGGGCGACGGTGGGGTGTGGAGGGCGACGGTGGGGTGTGGAGGGCGACGGTGGAGTGTGGAGGGTTGAGGGAGGGGTGTGGAGGGCGACGGTGGGGTGTGGAGGGTCGAGGGAGGGACGTGGAGGGCGACGGTGGGGTGTGGAGGGCGACGGTGGAGTGTGGAGGGTCGAGGGAGGGGTGTGGAGGGCGACGGTGGAGTGTGGAGGGCGACGGTGGAGTGTGGAGGGTTGAGGGAGGGGTGTGGAGGCGACGGTGGGGTGTGGAGGGTCGAGGGAGGGACGTGGAGGGCGACGGTGGGGTGTGGAGGGCGACGGTGGGGTGTGGAGGGTTGAGGGAGGGGTGTGGAGGGTCGAGGGTGGGGTGTGGAGGGTCGAGGGTGGGGTGTGGAGGGTCGAGGGTGGGGTGTGGAGGGCGACGGTGGAGTGTGGAGGGTCGAGGGAGGGGTGTGGAGGGCGACGGTGGAGTGTGGAGGGTCGAGGGAGGGGTGTGGAGGGCGACGGTGGAGTGTGGAGGGCGACGGTGGAGTGTGGAGGGTTGAGGGAGGGGTGTGGAGGGCGACGGTGGGGTGTGGAGGGTCGAGGGAGGGACGTGGAGGGCGACGGTGGGGTGTGGAGGGCGACGGTGGGGTGTGGAGGGTCGAGGGAGGGGTGTGGCGGGCGACGGTGGAGTATGGAGGGTTGAGGGAGGGATGTGGAGGGCGACGGTGGGGTGTGGAGGGCGACGGTGGGGTCTGGAGGGTCGAGGGAGAGGTGTGGAGGGCGACGGTGGGGTGTGGAGGGCGACGGTGGAGTGTGGAGGGTTGACGGAGGGGTGTGGTGGGCGACGGTGGAGTGTGGAGGGTTGAGGGAGGGGTGTGGAGGGTGACGGTGGGGTGTGGAGGGTCGAGGGAGGGGTGTGGAGGGCGATGGTGGAGTGTGGAGGGCGACGGTGGAGTGTGGAGGGTTGAGGGAGGGGTGTGGAGGGCGACGGTGGGGTGTGGAGGGCGACGGTGGGGTGTGGAACGTCGAGGGAGGGACGTGGAGGGCGACGGTGGGGTGGGAGGGCGACGGTGGAGTGTGGAGGGTCGAGGGAGGGGTGTGGAGGGCGACGGTGGAGTGTGGAGGGTTGAGGGAGTGGTGTGGAGGGTCGAGGGAGGGGTGTGGAGGGCGACGGTGGGGTATGGAGGGTCGAGGAAGGGGTGTGGAGGGCGACGGTGGACTGTGGAGGGTTGAGGGAGGAGTGTGGAGGGCGACGGTGGGGTGTGGGGGCGACGTGGGGTGTGGAGGTTGAGGAGGGTGTGGAGGGTGAGGGGGGTGTGGAGGGTCGAGGGAGGGGTGTGAGGGCGACGGGGGTGTGGAGGGCGACGGTGGGTGTGGAGGGTTGAGGGAGGGGTGTGGAGGGTCGAGGGAGGGGTGTGGAGGGTCGAGGGAGGGGTGTGGAGGGCGACGGTGGGGTGTGGAGGGTTGAGGGAGGGGTGTGGAGGGTCGAGGGAGGGGTGTGGAGGGCGACGGTGGGGTGTGGAGGGCGACGGTGGGGTGTGGAGGGCGACGGTGGGGTGTGGAGGGTTGAGGGAGGGGTGTGGAGGGTTGAGGGAGGGGTGTGGAGGGTCGAGGGAGGGGTGTGGAGGGCGACGGCGGGGTGTGGAGGGCGACGGTGGGGTGTGGAGGGTCGAGGGAGGGTGTGGAGGGCGACGGCGGGGTGTGGAGGGCGACGGTGGGGTGTGGAGGGTTGAGGGAGGGGTGTGGAGGGTCACGGGGGGGGTGTGGAGGGCGACGGCGGGGTGTGGAGGCGACGGTGGGGTGTGGAGGGTCGAGGGAGGGACGTGGAGGGCGACGGTGGGGTGTGGAGGGCGACGGTGAAGTGTGGAGGGTCGAGGGAGGGTGTGGAGGGTCGAGGGAGGGTGTGGAGGGTCGAGGTGGGGTGTGGAGGGTCGAGGGAGGGGTGTGGAGGGCGACGGTGCAGTGTGAAGGGTTGAGGGAGGGGTGTGGAGGGCGACGGTGGGGTGTGGAGGGCGACGGTGGGGTGTGGAGGGCGACGGTGGGGTGTGGAGGGTCGAGGGAGGGGTGTGGAGGGCGACGGTGGGGTGTGGAGGGTTGAGGGAGGGGTGTGGAGGGTCGAGGGAGGGGTGTGGAGGGCGACGGTGGGGTGTGGAGGGGCGAGGGAGGGGTGTGGGGGGCGACGGTGGGGAGTGGAGGGCGACGGTGGGGTGTGGAGGGTTGAGGGAGGGGTGTGGAGGGCGACGGTGGGGTGTGGAGAGTCGAGGGTGGGGTGTGGAGAGTCGAGGGTGGGGTGTGGAAGGCGACGGTGGGGTGTGGAGAGTCGAGGGTGGGGTGTGGAGGGTCGAGGGAGGGGTGTGGAGGGCGACGGTCGGGTGTGGAGAGTCGAGGGTGGGGTGTGGAGAGTCGAGGGTGGGGTGTGGAGAGTCCAGGGTGGGGTGTGGAGGGCGACGGTGGGGTGTGGAGAGTCGAGGGTGGGGTGTGGAGGGCGACGGTGGGGTGTGGAGAGTCGAGGGTGGGGTGTGGAGGGCGAGGGTGGGGTGTGGAGGGCGAGGGTGGGTGTGAAGGGTCGAGGGTGGGGTGTGGAGGGTCGAGGGTGGGGTGTGAAGGGTCGAGGGTGGGGTGTGAAGGGTCGAGAGTGGGGTGTGAAGGGTTGAGGGTGGTGGTGTGGAGGGCGAGGGTGGGGTGTGAAGGGTCGAGGGTGGTGTGTGAAGGGTCGAGGGTGGTGTGTGAAGGGTCGAGGGTGGGGTGTGGAGGGTCGAGTGTGGGGTGTGGAGGGCGAGGGTAGGGTGTGAAGGGTCGAGGGTGGGGTGTAAAGGGTCGAGGGTGGGGTGTGGTGGGCGAGGGTGGGGTGTGGAGGGTCGAGGGTGGGGTGTGGAGGGCGACGGTGGGGTGTGGAGGGTCGAGGGAGGGGTGTGGAGGGTCGAGGGTGGGGTGTGGAGGGCGAGGGTGGGGTGTGAAGGGTCGAGGGTGGGGTGTGAAGGGTCGAGGGTGGGGTGCGGAGGGCGAGTGTGGGGTGTGAAGGGTCGAGGGTGGTGTGTGAAGGGTCGAGGGTGGGGTGTGAAAGGTCGAGGGTGGGGTGTGGAGGGCGAGGGTGGGGTGTGAAGGGTCGAAGGTGGGGTGTGAAGGGTCGAGGGTGGGGTGTGGAGGGCGAGGGTGGGGTGTGAAGGGTCGAGGGTGGTGGTGTGGAGGGCGAGGGTGGGGTGTGAAGGGTCGAGGGTGGGGTGTGAAGGGTCGAGGGTGGGGTGTGGAGGGCGAGGATGGGTTGTGAAGGGTCGAGGGTGGGGTGTGAAGGGTCGAGGGTGGGGTGTGGAGGGTCGAGGGTGCGGTGTGGAGGGCGAGGGTGGGGTGTGGAGGGTCGAGGGTGGGGTGTGGAGGGTCGAGGTTGGGGTGTGGAGGGTCGAGGGTGGGGTGTGGAGGGTCGAGGGTAGGGTGTGGAGGGTCGAGGGTGTGGTGTGGAGGGTCGAGGGTGGGGTGTGGACCGTCGAGGGTGGGGTTTGGAGGGTCGAGGATGGGGTTGTGGAGGGTCGAGGATGGGGTTGTGGAGGGTCGAGGGTGGGGTGTGGAGGGTCGAGGGTGGGGTGTGGAGGGCGAGGGCGGGGTGTGGAGGGCGACGGTGGAGTGTGGAGGGTCGAGGGTGGGATGTGGAGGGTCGAGGGTGGGGTGTGGAGGGTCGAGGATGGGGTTGTGGAGGGTCGAGGGTGGGATGTGGAGGGTCGAGGGTGGGGTGTGGAGGGCGAGGGTGGGGTGTGGAGGGCGAGGGTGGGGTGTGGAGGGCGAGGGTGGGTGTGGAGGGTCGAGGGTGGGGTGTGGAGGGTCGAGGGTGGGATGTGGAGGGTCGCGGGTGGGGTTTGGAGGGTCGAGGATGGGGTTGTGGAGGGTCGAGGGTGGGATGTGGAGGGTCGAGGGTGGGGTGTGGAGGGTGACGGTGGGGTGTGAAGAGTCGAAGGTGGGGTGTGGAGGGCGAGGGTGGAGTGTGGAGGGTTGAGGGAGTGGTGTGGAGGGTCGAGGGAGGGGTGTGGAGGGCGACGGTGGGGTGTGGAGGGTTGAGGGAGGGGTGTGGAGGGTGGAGGATGGGTTTGTGGAGGGTCGAGGGTGGGGTGTGGAGGGTCGAGGGTGGGGTGTGGAGGGTCGAGGGTGGGGTGTGGAGGGCGAGGGTAGGGTGTGGAGGGCGACGGTGGGGTGTGGAGGGCGACGGTAGAGTGTGGAGGGTTGAGGGAGGGGTGTGGAAGGCGACGGTGGGGTGTGGAGGGCGACGGTGGGGTGTGGAGGGTCGAGGGAGGGGTGTGGAGGGTCGAGGGAGGGGTGTGGAGGGCGACGGTGGAGTGTGGAGGGCGACGGTGGAGTGTGGAGGGGTGAGGGAGGGGTGTGGAGGGCGACGGTGGGGTGTGGAGGGTCGAGGGAGGGACGTGGAGGGCGACGGTGGGGTGTGGAGGGGGACGGTGGAGTGTGGAGGGTCGAGGGAGGGGTGTGGAGGGCGACGGTGGAGTGTGGAGGGTTGAGGGAGGGGTGTGGAGGGTCGAGGGAGGGGTGTGGAGGGCGACGGTGGGGTGTGGAGGGCGACGGTGGGGTGTGGAGGGTCGAGGGAGGGGTGTGAAGGGCGACGGTGGAGTGTGGAGGGTTGAGGGAGGGGTGTGGAGGGCGACGGTGGGGTGTGGAGGGCGACGGTGGGGTATGGAGGGTCGAGGGAGGGGTGTGGAGGGCGACGTTGGAGTGTGGAGGGTCGATGGAGGGGTGTGGAGGGTCGAGGGAGGGGTGTGGAGGGCGACGGTGGGGTGTGGAGGGTCGAGGGAGGGATGTGGAGGGTCGAGGGAGGGGTGTGGAGGGCGACGGCGGGGTGTGGAGGGCGACGGTGGGGTATGGAGGGTTGAGGGAGGGGTGTGGATGGTCGAGGGAGGGGTGTGGAGGGCGACGGTGGGGTGTAGAGGGCGACGTTGGAGTGTGGAGGGCGACGGTGGAGTGTGGAGGGTTGAAAGAGGTGTGGAGGGCGACGGTGGGGTGTGGAGGGCGACGGTGGGGTGTGGAGGGTCGAGGGAGGGACGTGGAGGGCGACGGTGGGGTGTGGAGGGCGACGGTGGAGTGTGGAGGGTCGAGGGAGGGGTGTGGAGGGCGACGGTGGAGTGTGGAGGGTTGAGGGAGGGGTGTGGAGGGTCGAGGGAGGGATGTGGAGGGCGACGGTGGGGTGTGGAGGGTCGAGGGAGGGGTGTGGAGGGCGACGGTGGAGTGTGGAGGGCGACGGTGGAGTGTGGAGGGTTGAGGGAGGGGTGTGGAAGGCGACGGTGGGGTGTGGAGGGTCGAGGGAGGGACGTGGAGGGCGACGGTGGGGTGTGGAGGGCGACGGTGGGGTGTGGAGGGCGACGGTGGGGTGTGGAGGGTTGAGGGAGGGGTGTGGAGGGTCGAGGATGGGGTTGTGGAGGGTCGAGGGTGGGGTGTGGAGGGCGACGGTGGGGTGTGGAGGGCGACGGTGGGGTGTGGAGGGTCGAGGGAGGGGTGTGGAGGGCGACGGTGGGGTGTGGAGGGCGACGGTGGAGTGTGGAGGGTTGAGGGAGGGGTGTGGTGGGCGACGGTGGAGTGTGGAGGGTTGAGGGAGGGGTGTGGAGGGTCGACGGTGGGGTGTGGAGGGTCGAGGGAGGGGTGTGGAGGGCGACGGTGGAGTGTGGAGGGCGACGGTGGAGTGTGGAGGGTTGAGGGAGGGGTGTGGAGGGCGACGGTGGGGTGTGGAGGGCGACGGTGGGGTGTGGAGGGTCGAGGGAGGGACGTGGAGGGCGACGGTGGGGTGTGGAGGGCGACGGTGGAGTGTGGAGGGTCGAGGGAGGGGTGTGGAGGGCGACGGTGGAGTGTGGAGGGTTGAGGGAGTGGTGTGCAGGGTCGATGGAGGGGTGTGGAGGGCAACGGTGGGGTGTGGAGGGTCGAGGAGGGGTGTGGAGGGCGACGGTGGAGTGTGGAGGGTGAGGGAGGGGTGTGGAGGGCGACGGTGGGGTGTGGAGGGCGACGGTGGGGTGTGGAGGGTCGAGGGAGGTGTGTGGAGGGCGACGGTGGAGTGTGGAGGGTTGAGCGAGGGGTGTGGAGGGTCGAGGGAGGGGTGTGGAGGGTCGAGGGAGGGGTGTGGAGGGCGACGGTGGGGTGTGGAGGGTTGAGGGAGGGGTGTGGAGGGCGACGGTGGGGTGTGGAGGGCGACGGTGGGGTGTGGAGGGCGACGGTGGGGTATGGAGGGTTGAGGGAGGGGTGTGGAGGGTCGAGGGAGGGGTGTGGAGGGCGACGGCGGGGTGTGGAGGGCGACGGTGTGGTGTGGAGGGTCGAGGGAGGGTGTGGAGGGCGACGGCGGGGTGTGGAGGGCGACGGTGGGGTGTGGAGGGTTGAGGGAGGGGTGTGGAGGGTTGAGGGAGGGGTGTGGAGGGCGACGGTGGGGTGTGGAGGGCGACGGTGGGGTGTGGAGGGCGACGGTGGGGTGTGGAGGGTCGAGGGAGGGTGTGGAGGGCGGACGGTGGGGTGTGGAGGGCGACGGTGGAGTGTGGAGGGTCGAGGGAGGGGTGTGGAGGGTCGAGGGAGGGGTGTGGAGGGCGACGGTGGAGTGTGGAGGGTTGAGGGAGGGGTGTGGAGGGCGACGGTGGGGTGTGGAGGGCGACGGTGGGGTGTGGAGGGTCGAGGGAGGGGTGTGGAAGGCGACGGTGGAGTGTGGAGGGTCGAGGGAGGGGTGTGGAGGGTCGAGGGAGGGGTGTGGAGGGCGACGGTGGGGTGTGGAGTGCGACGGTGGGGTGTGGAGGGTTGAGGGAGGGGTGTGGAGGGTCGAGGGAGGGGTGTGGAGGGCGACGGTGGGGTGTGGAGGGCGACGGTCGGGTGTGGAGGGTTGAGGGAGGGGTGTGGAGGGTCGAGGGAGGGGTGTGGAGGGTCGAGGGAGGGGTGTGGAGGGCGACGGCGGGGTGTAGAGGGCGACGTTGGAGTGTGGAGGGCGACGGTGGAGTGTGGAGGGTTGAATGTGGTGTGGAGGGCGACGGTGGGGTGTGGAGGGCGACGGTGGGGTGTGGAGGGTCGAGGGAGGGACGTGGAGGGCGACGGTGGGGTGTGGAGGGCGACGGTGGAGTGTGGAGGGTCGAGGGAGGGGTGTGGAGGGCGACGGTGGAGTGTGGAGGGTTGAGGGAGGGGTGTGGAGGGTCGAGGGAGGGATGTGGAGGGCGACGGTGGGGTGTGGAGGGTCGAGGGAGGGGTGTGGAGGGCGACGGTGGAGTGTGGAGGGCGACGGTGGAGTGTGGAGGGTTGAGGGAGGGGTGTGGAGGCGACGGTGGGGTGTGGAGGGTCGAGGGAGGGACGTGGAGGGCGACGGTGGGGTGTGGAGGGCGACGGTGGGGTGTGGAGGGCGACGGTGGGGTGTGGAGGGTTGAGGGAGGGGTGTGGAGGGTCGAGGATGGGGTTGTGGAGGGTCGAGGGTGGGGTGTGGAGGGTCGAGGGTGGGGTGTGGAGGGCGACGGTGGAGTGTGGAGGGTCGAGGGAGGGGTGTGGAGGGCGTCGGTGGAGTGTGGAGGGCGACGGTGGAGTGTGGAGGGTTGAGGGAGGGGTGTGGAGGGCGACGGTGGGGTGTGGAGGGTCGAGGGAGGGACGTGGAGGGCGACGGTGGGGTGTGGAGGGCGACGGTGGAGTGTGGAGGGTCGACGGAGGGGTGTGGAGGGCGACGGTGGAGTGTGGAGGGTTGAGGGAGGGGTGTGGAGGGTCGAGGGAGGGGTGTGGAGGGCGACGGTGGGGTGTGGAGGGTCGAGGGAGGGGTGTGGCGGGCGACGGTGGAGTATGGAGGGTTGAGGGAGGGGTGTGGAGGGCGACGGTGGGGTGTGGAGGGCGACGGTGGGGTCTGGAGGGTCGAGGGAGGGGTGTGGAGGGCGACGGTGGGGTGTGGAGGGCGACGGTGGAGTGTGGAGGGTTGAGGGAGGGGTGTGGTGGGCGACGGTGGAGTGTGGAGGGTTGAGGGAGGGGTGTGGAGGGTGACGGTGGGGTGTGGAGGGTCGAGGGAGGGGTGTGGAGGGCGACGGTGGAGTGTGGAGGGCGACGGTGGAGTGTGGAGGGTTGAGGGAGGGGTGTGGAGGGCGACGGTGGGGTGTGGAGGGCGACGGTGGGGTGTGGAGGGTCGAGGGAGGGACGTGGAGGGCGACGGTGGGTGTGGGGAGGGCGACGGTGGAGTGTGGAGGGTCGAGGGAGGGGTGTGGAGGGCGACGGTGGAGTGTGGAGGGTTGAGGGAGTGGTGTGCAGGGTCGATGGAGGGGTGTGGAGGGCAACGGTGGGGTGTGGAGGGTCGAGGAAGGGGTGTGGAGGGCGACGGTGGAGTGTGGAGGGTTGAGGGAGGGGTGTGGAGGGCGACGGTGGGGTGTGGAGGGCGACGGTGGGGTGTGGAGGGTCGAGGGAGGTGTGTGGAGGGCGACGGTGGAGTGTGGAGGGTTGAGCGAGGGGTGTGGAGGGTCGAGGGAGGGGTGTGGAGGGTCGAGGGAGGGGTGTGGAGGGCGACGGTGGGGTGTGGAGGGTTGAGGGAGGGGTGTGGAGGGCGACGGTGGGGTGTGGAGGGCGACGGTGGGGTGTGGAGGGCGACGGTGGGGTGTGGAGGGCGACGGTGGGGTGTGGAGGGTTGAGGGAGGGGTGTGGAGGGTCGAGGGAGGGGTGTGGAGGGCGACGGCGGGGTGTGGAGGGCGACGGTGTGGTGTGGAGGGTCGAGGGAGGGGTGTGGAGGGCGACGGCGGGGTGTGGAGGGCGACGGTGGGGTGTGGAGGGTTGAGGGAGGGGTGTGGAGGGTTGAGGGAGGGGTGTGGAGGGCGACGGTGGGGTGTGGAGGGCGACGGTGGGGTGTGGAGGGCGACGGTGGGGTGTGGAGGGTCGAGGGAGGGACGTGGAGGGCGACGGTGGGGTGTGGAGGGCGACGGTGGAGTGTGGAGGGTCGAGGGAGGGGTGTGGAGGGTCGAGGGAGGGGTGTGGAGGGCGACGGTGGAGTGTGAAGGGTTGAGGGAGGGGTGTGGAGGGCGACGGTGGGGTGTGGAGGGCGACGGTGGGGTGTGGAGGGTCGAGGGAGGGGTGTGGAGGGCGACGGTGGAGTGTGGAGGGTCGAGGGAGGGGTGTGGAGGGTCGAGGGAGGGGTGTGGAGGGCGACGGTGGGGTGTGGAGTGCGACGGTGGGGTGTGGAGGGTTGAGGGAGGGGTGTGGAGGGTCGAGGGAGGGGTGTGGAGGGCGACGGTGGGGTGTGGAGGGCGACGGTGGGGTGTGGAGGGTCGAGGGAGGGGTGTGGAGGGTCGAGGGAGGGGTGTGGAGGGCGACGGCGGGGTGTGGAGGGCGACGGCGGGGTGTGGAGGGCGACGGCGGGGTGTGGAGGGCGACGGTGGGGTGTGGAGGGCGACGGTGGGGTGTGGAGGGTTGAGGGAGGGGTGTGGAGGGCGACGGTGGGGTGTGGAGGGCGACGGTGGGGTGTGGAGGGTTGAGGGAGGGTTGTGGAGGGCGACGGTGGGGTGTGGAGGGCGACGGTGGGGTGTGGAGGGTCGAGGGAGGGGTGTGGAGGGCGACGGTGGGGTGTGGAGGGTCGAGGGAGGGGTGTGGAGGGCGACGGTGGGGTGTGGAGGGTTGAGGGAGGCGTGTGGAGGGTCGAGGGAGGGGTGTGGAGGGCTACGGTGGGGTGTGGAGGGTCGAGGGAGGGGTGTGGAGGGCGACGGTGGGGTGTGGAGGGCGACGGTGGGGTGTGGAGGGTTGAGGGAGGGGTGTGGAGAGTCGAGGGTGGTGTGTGGAGAGTCGAGGGTGGGGTGTGGAGGGCGACGGTGGGGTGTGGAGAGTCGAGGGTGGGGTGTGGAGAGTCGACGGTGGGGTGTGGAGAGTCGAGGGTGGGGTGTGGAGGGCGAGGGTGGGGTGTGGAGGGCGAGGGTGGGGGTGGAGGGTCGAGGGTGGGGTGTGGAGGGTCGAGGGTGGGTTGTGGAGGGCGACGGTGGGGTGTGGAGGGTCGAAGGTGGGGTGGGAAGGGTCGAGGGTGGGGTGTGAAGGGCGAGGGTGGGGTGTGGAGGGTCGAGGGTGGGAGTGAAGGGTCGAGGGTGGGGTGTGGAGGGCGAGGGTGGGGTGTGGAGGGTCGAGGGTGGGGTGTGGAGGGTCGAGGGTGGGGTGTGGAGGGTCGAGGGTGGGGTGTGGAGGGTCGAGGGTGGGGTGTGGAGGGTCGAGGGTGGGGTGTGAGGGTCGAGGGTGGGGTGTGGAGGGCGAGGGTGGTGGTGTGGAGGGCGAGGGTGGGGTGTGGAGGGCGAGGGTGGGGTGTGAAGGGTCGAGGGTGGGGTGTGAAGGGTCGAGGGTGGGGTGTGGAGGGCGAGGGTGGGGTGTGGAGGGTCGAGGGTGGGGTGTGGAGGGTCGAGGGTGGGGTGTGGAGGGTCGAGGGTGGGGTGTGGAGGGTCGAGGGTGGGGTGTGGAGGGTCGAGGGTGGGGTGTGGAGAGTCGAGGGTGGGGTTTGGAGGGTCGAGGATGGGGTTGTAGAGGGTCGAGGGTGGGATGTGGAGGGTCGAGGGTGGTGTGTGGAGGGTCGAGGGTGGGGTGTGGAGGGCGACGGTGGAGTGTGGAGGGTGGAGGGAGGGGTGTGAAGGGCGACGGTGGAGTGTGGAGGGCGACGGTGGAGTGTGGAGGGTTGAGGGAGGGGTGTGGAGGGCGAGGATGGAGTGTGGAGGGTTGAGGGAGGGGTGTGGAGGGTCGAGGGAGGGGTGTGGAGGGCGACGGTGGTGTGTGGAGGGCGACGTTGGAGTGTGGATGGCGACGGTGGAGTGTGGAGGGTTGAGGGAGGGGTGTGGAGGGCGACGGTCGGGTGTGGAGGGCAACGGTGGGGTGTGGAGGGTGGAGGGAGGGGTGTGAAGGGCGACGGTGGAGTGTGGAGGGCGACGGTGGAGTGTGGAGGGTTGAGGGAGGGGTGTGGAGGGCGACGGTGGGGTGTGGAGGGCGACGGTGGGGTGTGGAGGGTCGAGGTAAGAACGTGGAGGGCGACGGTGGGGTGTGGAGGGCGACGGTGGAGTGTGGAGGGTCGTGGGAGGGTGTGGAGGGTGACGGTGGGGTGTGGAGGGTCGAGGGAGGGGTGTGGAGGGTCGAGGGAGGGGTGTGGAGGGCGACGGTGGAGTGTGGAGGGTTGAGGGAGGGGTGTGGAGGGCGACGGTGGGGTGTGGAGGGCGACGGTGGGGTCTGGAGGGTCGAGGGAGTGGTGTGGAGGGCGACGGTGGGGTGTGGAGGGCGACGGTGGAGTGTGGAGGGTTGAGGGAGGGGTGTGGAGGGCGACGGTGGGGTGTGGAGGGTCGAGGGAGGGGTGTGGAGGGCGACGGTGGAGTGTGGAGGGCGACGGTGGAGGGTGGAGGGTTGAGGGAGGGGTGTGGAGGGCGACGGTGGGGTGTGGAGGGCGACGGTGGGGTGTGGAGGGTCGAGGGAGGGACGTGGAGGGCGACGGTGGGGTGTGGAGGGTGACGGTGGAGTGTGGAGGGTCGAGGGAGGGGTGTGGAGGGCGACGGTGGAGTGTGGAGGGTTGAGGGAGGAGTGTGGAGGGTCGAGGGAGGGGTGTGGAGCGAGACGGTGGGGTGTGGAGAGTCGAGGGAGGGGTGTGGAGGGCGACGGTGGTGTGTGGAGGGCGACGTTGGAGTGTGGATGGCGACGGTGGAGTGTGGAGGGTTGAGGGAGGGGTGTGGAGGGCGACGGTCGGGTGTGGAGGGCGACGGTGGGGTGTGGAGGGTCGAGGGAGGGACGTGGAGGGCGACGGTGGAGTGTGGTGGGTCGACGGAGGGGTGTGGAGGGCGACGGTGGAGTGTGGAGGGTTGAGGGAGGGGTGTGGAGGGTCGAGGGAGGGGTGTGGAGGGCGACGGTGGGGTGTGGAGGGTTGAGGGAGGGGTGTGGAGGGTTGAGGGAGGGGTGTGGAGGGCGACGGTGGGGTGTGGAGGGCGACGGTGGGGTGTGGAGGTTCGAGGGAGGGACGTGGAGGGCGACGGTGGGGTGTGGAGGGCGACGGTGGAGTGTGGAGGGTCGAGGGAGGGGTGTGGAGGGCGACGGTGGAGTGTGGAGGGTTGAGGGAGGGGTGTGGAGGGTCGAGGGAGGGGTGTGGAGGGCGACGGTGGGGTGTGGAGGGTCGAGGGAGGGGTGTGGTGGGCTACGGTGGAGTGTGAAGGGTTGAGGGAGGGGTGTGGAGGGCGAGGTGGGGTGTGGAGGGCGACGGTGGGGTGTGGAGGGTCGAGGGAGGGGTGTGGAGGGCGACGGTGGAGTGTGGAGGGTCGAGGGAGGGGTGTGGAGGGTCGAGCGAGGGGTGTGGAGGGCGACGGTGGGGTGTGGAGGGCGACGGTGGGGTGTGGAGGGTTGAGGGAGGGGTGTGGAGGGTCGAGGGAGGGGTGTGAAGGGTCGAGGGTGGGGTGTGGAGGGCGAGGGTGGTGGTGTGGAGGGCGAAGGTGGGGTGTGAAGGGTCGAGGGTGGGGTGTGGAGGGCGAGGGTGGGGTGTGAAGGGTCGAGGGTGGGGTGTGGAGGGTTGAGGGAGGGGTGTGGAGGGTCGAGGGAGGGGTGTGAAGAGCGAGGGTGGGGTGTGAAGAGCGAGGGTGGGGTGTGGAGAGTCGAGGGTGGGGTGTGGAGAGTCGAGGGTGGGGTGTGAAGAGCGAGGGTGGGGTGTGGAGAGTCGAGGTGTGGGGTGTGGAGGGTGACGGTGGGGTGTAGAGAGTCGAGGGTGGGGTGTGGAGAGTCGAGGGTGGGGTGTGGAGAGTCGATGGTGGGGAGTGGAGGGTGACGGTGGGGTGTGGAGAGTCGAGGGTGGGGTGTGGAGAGTCGAGGGTGGGCTGTGGAGGGTGACGGTGGAGTGTGGAGGGCGAGGGTGGGGTGTGGAGAGTCGAGGGTGGGGTGTGGGGAGTCGTGGGTGGGCTGTGGAGGGTGACGGTGGGGTGTGGAGGGCGAGGGTGGGGTGTGGAGGGCGAGGGTGGGGTGTGGTGTGGAGAGTCGAGGGTGGGGTGTGGAGGGCGAGGGTGGGGTGTGGAGAGTCGAGGGTGGGGTGTGGAGGGTGACGGTGGAGTGTGGAGGGCGAGGGTGGGGTGTGGAGAGTCGAGGGTGGGGTGTGGGGAGTCGTGGGTGGGCTGTGGAGGGTGACGGTGGGGTGTGGAGGGCGAGGGTGGGGTGTGGAGGGCGAGGGTGGGGTGTGGTGTGGAGAGTCGAGGGTGGGGTGTGGAGGGTCGAGGGTGGGGTGTGGAGGGTCGAGGGTGGGGTGTGGAGGGTCGAGGGTGGGGTGTGGAGGGTCGAGGGTGGGGTGTGGAGAGTCGAGGGTGGGGTTTGGAGGGTCGAGGATGGGGTTGTAGAGGGTCGAGGGTGGGATGTGGAGGGTCGAGGGTGGTGTGTGGAGGGTCGAGGGTGGGGTGTGGAGGGCGACGGTGGAGTGTGGAGGGTGGAGGGAGGGGTGTGAAGGGCGACGGTGGAGTGTGGAGGGCGACGGTGGAGTGTGGAGGGTTGAGGGAGGGGTGTGGAGGGCGAGGATGGAGTGTGGAGGGTTGAGGGAGGGGTGTGGAGGGTCGAGGGAGGGGTGTGGAGGGCGACGGTGGTGTGTGGAGGGCGACGTTGGAGTGTGGATGGCGACGGTGGAGTGTGGAGGGTTGAGGGAGGGGTGTGGAGGGCGACGGTGGGGTGTGGAGGGTCGAGGTAAGAACGTGGAGGGCGACGGTGGGGTGTGGAGGGCGACGGTGGAGTGTGGAGGGTCGTGGGAGGGGTGTGGAGGGTCGAGGGAGGGGTGTGGAGGGTCGAGGGAGGGGTGTGGAGGGCGACGGTGGAGTGTGGAGGGTTGAGGGAGGGGTGTGGAGGGCGACGGTGGGGTGTGGAGGGCGACGGTGGGGTCTGGAGGGTCGAGGGAGTGGTGTGGAGGGCGACGGTGGGGTGTGGAGGGCGACGGTGGAGTGTGGAGGGTTGAGGGAGGGGTGTGGAGGGCGACGGTGGAGTGTGGAGGGTTGAGGGAGGGGTGTGGAGGGCGACGGTGGGGTGTGGAGGGTCGAGGGAGGGGTGTGGAGGGCGACGGTGGAGTGTGGAGGGCGACGGTGGAGGGTGGAGGGTTGAGGGAGGGTGTGGAGGGCGACGGTGGGGTGTGGAGGGCGACGGTGGGGTGTGGAGGGTCGAGGGAGGGACGTGGAGGGCGACGGTGGGGTGTGGAGGGTGACGGTGGAGTGTGGAGGGTCGAGGGAGGGGTGTGGAGGGCGACGGTGGAGTGTGGAGGGTTGAGGGAGGAGTGTGGAGGGTCGAGGGAGGGGTGTGGAGCGAGACGGTGGGGTGTGGAGAGTCGAGGGAGGGGTGTGGAGGGCGACGGTGGTGTGTGGAGGGCGACGTTGGAGTGTGGATGGCGACGGTGGAGTGTGGAGGGTTGAGGGAGGGGTGTGGAGGGCGACGGTCGGGTGTGGAGGGCGACGGTGGGGTGTGGAGGGTCGAGGGAGGGACGTGGAGGGCGACGGTGGAGTGTGGTGGGTCGACGGAGGGGTGTGGAGGGCGACGGTGGAGTGTGGAGGGTTGAGGGAGGGGTGTGGAGGGTCGAGGGAGGGGTGTGGAGGGCGACGGTGGGGTGTGGAGGGTTGAGGGAGGGGTGTGGAGGGTTGAGGGAGGGGTGTGGAGGGCGACGGTGGGGTGTGGAGGGCGACGGTGGGGTGTGGAGGTTCGAGGGAGGGACGTGGAGGGCGACGGTGGGGTGTGGAGGGCGACGGTGGAGTGTGGAGGGTCGAGGGAGGGGTGTGGAGGGCGACGGTGGAGTGTGGAGGGAAGATGTGGAGGGTCGCGGGAGGGGTGTGGAGGGCGACGGTGGGGTGTGGAGGGTCGAGGGAGGGGTGTGGTGGGCTACGGTGGAGTGTGAAGGGTTGAGGGAGGGGTGTGGAGGGCGAGGTGGGGTGTGGAGGGCGACGGTGGGGTGTGGAGGGTCGAGGGAGGGGTGTGGAGGGCGACGGTGGAGTGTGGAGGGTCGAGGGAGGGGTGTGGAGGGTCGAGCGAGGGGTGTGGAGGGCGACGGTGGGGTGTGGAGGGCGACGGTGGGGTGTGGAGGGTTGAGGGAGGGGTGTGGAGGGTCGAGGGAGGGGTGTGAAGGGTCGAGGGTGGGGTGTGGAGGGCGAGGGTGGTGGTGTGGAGGGCGAAGGTGGGGTGTGAAGGGTCGAGGGTGGGGTGTGGAGGGCGAGGGTGGGGTGTGAAGGGTCGAGGGTGGGTGTGGAGGGTGAGGGAGGGGTGTGGAGGGTCGAGGGAGGGGTGTGAAGAGCGAGGGTGGGGTGTGAAGAGCGAGGGTGGGGTGTGGAGAGTCGAGGGTGGGGTGTGAAGAGCGAGGGTGGGGTGTGGAGAGTCGAGGTGTGGGGTGTGGAGGGTGACGGTGGGGTGTAGAGAGTCGAGGGTGGGGTGTAGAGAGTCGAGGGTGGGGTGTGGAGAGTCGATGGTGGGGAGTGGAGGGTGACGGTGGGGTGTGGAGAGTCGAGGGTGGGGTGTGGAGAGTCGAGGGTGGGGTGTGGAGGGTGACGGTGGAGTGTGGAGAGTCGAGGGTGGGGTGTGGAGAGTCGAGGGTGGGGTGTGCGGAGTCGTGGGTGGGCTGTGGAGGGTGACGGTGGAGTGTGGAGGGCGAGGGTGGGGTGTGGAGAGTCGAGGGTGGGGTGTGGGGAGTCGTGGGTGGGCTGTGGAGGGTGACGGTGGGGTGTGGAGGGCGAGGGTGGGGTGTGGAGGGCGAGGGTGGGGTGTGGTGTGGAGAGTCGAGGGTGGGGTGTGGAGGGCGAGGGTGGGGTGTGGAGAGTCGAGGGTGGGGTGTGGAGGGTGACGGTGGGGTGTGGAGAGTCGAGGGTGGGGTTTGGAGAGTCGAGGGTGGGGGTGTTGAGGGCGAGGGTGGGGTGTGGAGAGTCGAGGTAGGGGTGTGGAGGACGAGGGTGGGGTGTGGAGGGCGAGGGTGGGGTGTGGCGGGCGAGGGTGGGGTGTGGAGGGCGAGGGTGGGGTGTGGAAGGCGAGGTTGGGTGTGGAGGGCTAGGTTGGGTGTGGAGGGCGAGTGGTTGGGTGTGGAGGGCGAGGGTAGGGTGTGGAGGGCGAGGGTGGGGTGGTGTGGGCGAGGGTGGGGTGGTGTGTGGAGGGTGGGGTGGTGTGTGGAGGGCGAGGGTGGGGTGCGGAGGGCGAGGGTGGGGTGTGGAGGGCGAGGGTGGGGTGTGGAGGGCGAGGGTCGGGTGTGGAGGGTGGGGTGTGGAGGGCGATGTTGGGTGTGGAGGGCTAGGTCTCTCGGAGTTCCTGTGCCCAAGCTCCTCAGTGTTTACTCAACATTCATACTTCCCAAGCTCACCTATGCCTTCCCTACCTGGTCTTCCTCCCCAAATGTCACACAACGTAAACGCCTAGAAAAAGTGCAAAAGACGGCATGCAAGATTATTCTCTCCCCTTCCTACTCTACATATCAAGAAGCGCTCAACACATTGACTCTCTCGGCTCTCTCTGACCATCATCACGACCTCATCTGCATATTTGGTGAGAAGCATCTGCACCATCCTCGACACCGGCTCCTACAACCACCCGAGATCCCTCGTCCGCGAATTGCTATTCGCCACCACAACTGCATCCAGCCCATACGAGCACGTACTGATCAGTATAAGAACAGTCCAGTCCCAAACACTGTAAAAATTATCAAAAACTTGTAATGAACCAGTGTATTCACTCCCAGTCAATATTACCCCTTTGCACTGTCATTACATTGAAATGCCCTGTAGTATGATCTTCCCCCCACATATTAATTATATATATATTTGTTTCACTTATGTTACATGTACATTATTTGTCAATCAAGAGACCATTCCCCAATTATGCAACTATATTTTCACCCTTCCGACTGCCATGCTCTTTCAATAAACCGTTAGTCATTATTATTATTATTATTATTATTATTATTATTATTATTATTATTATTTTGATTATTATTATTATAAAGAACTATGTGTTGTCATGGTAACGGTGTTGAAACAAAACAAAGACATGAGACAGTCAGCAGCGGGGACTACATTAATTCACAGCAACAACACAGTTCGGGGACAGGGTTTGCATTCACTTACCCTACACGCCATTATCACCATTATTCTTCTCAATACCCATCATTGTATCACACGCACCACAACACCTCCCTCAATTTGCACCATTAAACTGAACTCTCATGATTATAATCTCCTACCCATCTACCTACTTACTCCTGTCTACTAAACTCCCTACCTATCAACCTTACCCTATCACTCATACAACGTAACCTCTTCCCCCTTCCCTACACTTTTCCTTCCCTCCCATCCATTTTCCACGGCCTTATCAACTCCTAGTCTCTCTTTCCTTCCATCCTCCTGACCTCCTTCTCTCCTCTCCTCCCTCCCTTACCTCCTTATTTGCACTTTGTAGCCCATCAGCCTCTTTGTTGCCTCTCTCCCCAACTTCTCTTTTTCCATTTCCTTCTCCTCTCGTTTTCCCTACCCCATTCGACCTCTCCCTATTTACACTTTGTAGCCTCCACCAACCATCCCTCTCATCACCTTTAACCTACCCTCCCCCTCTTTAAACTATGCAGCTTTCTCAACCCCCCCCCCCCTGCACCCCCTCCTCACCCACCTCCATCCTTGTATTTTGTATCCTTAACCCCATTCTACCATTTCACTTCTCCCTCTCCTCTTCCATCTTCATTCCCTCCCCCTTCCTCCCTCTTTGCAGACTCAACTCCCCTCCTTGTCTTCCCCTCTCCCTCCCCCTAGTCTCCCCATCACCATCACTCTCCCAGCACTGACAGACTACCAGCTCTCCCCATTTGCGGGATATAAACATCAGATAAGCAACAAATTGGCAGTACACCGCGCGGGTAAGGGAGACGGATAAGCGGGTAACCCGATCTGGGGTCCCGCCGGTGATTCCAGATAAGACCTAACTTGACCCCGTCCAAGTGAAGGTCAACCTCCCCAGCCTTTGTTCCTAGGTCAATAAATGCCAGTAGTAGCAGCTAGGATCTCTCTCTCTCTCTCTCTCTCTCTCTCTCTCTCTCTCTCTCTCTCTCTCTCTCTCATTCTACATATGTGTGTGTGTGTGTGTGTGTGTGTGTGGAAACCCTAAAAATTTCTATTCGATAAGATATTTTATAAAGAAACCCTCAAACTCCTATTCTCTTCTGGACACACACACACACACACACACACACACACACACCTTAATAATATTTTATCACTAGGACCGTCCTTATAACATCAAGCTTATAGCAAGGTTAATATTTACTTGTCACAGCAGACGACCAACCACTGTTTACTGAGGAACAAAGGCGGTGTACCTTGAGTATAGGAATCCACAACTCCAAAAGGAAAGCCAAACTGGTTTTAGGAGAGGGTTAAATACGCATTGCCACACATAAAGTCGCTGTTTAGATAAGTACTTGTGGCTTAACCTGAAGAGACTAAGTCATTAGTATTTCGGATGAGTCTCTGTATTAAGTGCCTGGTGGTTTTAGGATAAGGGTGGGAGGGTGGGTACGTAGGGTGGGTGGTTGAGAGTGGGTGGATATGTGAATGGGTGGGATGGTGGATAGACTGGATGAGTAGGGTGGATAAGGGGAATTTCTTAAGGGTAGGTGGGTATGGGAGGGAGGGAGGGAGGGAGGGAGAGAAGGAAGGAGGGAGGGAGAGAAGGAAGGAGGGAGGGAAGGAGTGAGGGAACGAGGGAGGGAAGGAGGGAGTAAGGGAGAGGAGGGAGTGAGGGAAGGAAGGAGGGAGGGAAGGAAGGAAGGAAGGAAGGAAAGCAGGAAGGAAGGAAGGAGGACGGGAAATAGTGCAGAGGCATAGTTTTAGTTAAATCTGGGAGGCAAATTATTAGATAGAAAAGTCAAATTCGTAGAAAAAAAAAACTTGTTTGGAAAGTAGATGGTAGAGTGTCAGGTTTGTTGGTTGATAAGTACTAGTAGTAGTGATCCAGTCGACACTACCACTACCGCCACCACCCCTGCCACTACCACCACATCATTATACTTTCTCCGGTTGTGTGAAGCTTAGACGACTCACCTACCAATGTTTTAAGATTTTACACCAACGAGGAAGTCTTACAGTACACGAGAGCGATAATAATGAAGTCTGTAGTCAACTTGGTCTTAGAATTTCGTATTATTTTCTTGTTGTATTCCTTAAGGTGATCCTAGAACACTATTGTTAAAGAGTTTATTCGTGTTTTCTTGTGTGTGTGTGTGTGTGTGTGTGTGTGTGTGTGTTAAATCCCTCTCTCTCCTCCCTCCCCATTCTTCCTTTTTCTTACTCCTTCTTTCTTCCTTCCTCAACTTTCTTCCATCTTCCCCATTTTCATTTATTCCCCCTCCATCTTCCTCCTCTCTCCTCCAACTTTCTTCTTTCCTCCGCCATTTACCTTCCCCCTTCTTCTAACCTCACCTCTTCAACCTTTTCACCTGTTTCCTTCCCCCATCTCTTCTTCCCCTCAATCATTCCTCTTCTCAAAGTCAGTGTTCCCTACTCTTCCTTCCTTCCTTCCTTCCTTCCTTCCCATTTCTCTTCCAACCCTATATTCCTCCTCCTCCTCCTCCTCCTATCCCAACCAATTCAAGGCTACGGGATCTTTTTAACGTATAATTAATCAGAATTTTACCTATCGGTTCATTTACTCTTTTCACCAGGTAATGAATGGGGGTGTGAGTACATACAAGGCGGCGGAGGTGTACTCGTGGGGGGTGCGTGAGTACATAAAAGGCAGCGGGAATGTACTCGTGGGGTGTGAGTACATATACAAGTCAACGGAAGTGTACTCGTGGCGGTGTGAGTGAGTACGTTCGAAGCATGTGAGATGTACTCATTCACAGCTCCAACACTCTCGGTTATTCATTGACCCAAATTACAAGAATATATAAAAGTATTTAGTTAAAGAAGTTTATATTAATTTATTAGGGGAAATATATAGTATTTTTAAGAGGTTTTGGTCCATAGGGTCAGGGAGTACTGATCGCTTTCTGGCACACAACTAACTTTATTATTTACCTTCGTTTATTATACGAAAAAAGTTCTTGGTGTTGCTTTTGTAATTATTGTTGTTATTATCCTTTATAATTTATAGAATGATAATTACAGTACTAATAACGCAGAGATATACAATACTACACACACACACACACACACACACACACACACACACAAAATGTTTGAGGTTTTTCAGCCCAAATTTTTAACAATAACAAAGTAACAACCGATGATAATTTCTAACTCAGAAATAATGACAAAGGAGACTTATTATTGTATGATGACACCGAAATGAACATTTTTAAAACAATGACCAATTAAATTACTCATACAGAACATTTTTATTTTTTACAACTCAAAGAAATGAAAATTACAACCAAGGTATTTTTTTTAATGACAGAAGGGCGTAACGAGAGAGAATTATCACAAAATGAGAGATTTCAGATTTGTATTTATTTATTTATTAATAATTTTTTGGGGGGATGGGAGAGAGGGGAGGAGGGGTCATCTTAAAGTGGTAATACAGGTAAGTTCATTAAGGGCCTTTGAGTCCTACCTGTACCCAGACACGCGACGCTTTCATCTGTTTTATCTTACTATTAGTCTTTACTTTCTCTCAATTAAGTGCAGCTGCCGGACCCAAATACTGGTCGATGATTGGACGATAAATTGCTTCCGTTGTTATTGTTTAGTGGTGGGGGTGTGAGGGTGGGTGGGAATGTGGGTGTGTGAGGGTGGGTGGGGGTATGAGGGTGGTGATGTTCCTTAGGTAATGTTGTAGGTGGTGAGAGGGGTAGTGTCGGTGTGGGTAGGGGGTAGGGATGAGGGTGTTGGTGGTGGTGGTAGTGATAGCAGTGTTAGTGGTGTTCGTGGTAATGGTGTTATTGGTTGTGTTATGTATTTTGTAAGTGATATTCTTGGTGTGTTTGGGAAAGGAAATATTTGTTCACTGTTTCTCTCAAAATTGAGGCAATTCCATCACCAGTATTGCCAAAGTGAAATTCCCTCAACGCCAGGTCGATCACAATGCGAAATTTTATATTCCAACCTTTTACCAGTTCGCGGTTAATATTCACATGGCACTGCAACACGTATAAAAAATATGATACCCGACAGATTGTATTTATGAGGTGATGGAGGCGATATGGGCAGAGTACGGCAACACCTGGGAGGTAGATGCTATGTAATTATTTTACCTCTTATGATTGGTCGGAATATTTTCATTTCCCGCAGTTAAATATAGGAATTATTAAACAAATGTAAAAAAAAATAAAAAAAGAAAACTTAAATATATATATATATAAACACACACAAGAGTATAAGAAACACTAACAATAGCTCCCCCTGTTGATCCGGATCTGGTATTAATTTTCACAAACAAATAATGGTTGGGGTCATGAAGTAATCTATCAGTATTACTTGTATTAAACTTCACACCATCCCCGAGGAAAGACACACACACACACACATACACACTAGAGAACAACCATAAAGTAAACGTAAATCAGAGTATCACTTTCAACCAAATAAATCTTGTAAACACTAAAAACATTATAAAGTTTGTTGGTGACTCAGGAGTGAGCGAATGAATCACCGGCTCGACCCCTCCCACGACTCAAGTCCTACTTTTATCAAACAAACAAGATGAGGTTTATAAATCTCTTAACTCCTTCAGGAAGAGTTCTAGACAGTCGACACACTCTTTCAGCTCAATTATGTCCCGATAAGGCTAGAGAACCGATTAACTGAGTCCCGATAAGGAGTACTTGTGTATCCGGCATTATTCATCGATAAAGTGAATCCTGTTTCGGTCTGACTAATGAAGCAGTTGGCTCATTTTTCTTTTTCCTACTTCATTCAATCTTATTATTCCTACTCTCCCTCTTCCGTTTTATATCAGTTCCTTCTTTATGTTTGGCCCTCACACCTACTTATCATATTTTCTTGTATTATTAACCAACGTTCTCTCGTATCTTGATCTTTATTCTCACGTTGCTTTCTTCTTATCTGTATCAATTTCAACACTTCTCTCACTCGCCCTCTCCTTCTCCCCGCCTTCTGTGTTCCTTGTACTGCTGTTGATTCCAGACATCGCAATCATACACAAGATATAGTAGAAGTACATCATGAAGGGATACCTCACCTCTTCCCTGACCTCTGGAGGATACATCTACGTACAAAAGCTGTAAAGTTAAGTGGAAACTCAAACTACTTCAATGAAAAGTAAATATCGCTTTTGTGAATCACTCGACTGATTTTTATGTAGATATTTAAAAAAGATTATGGTGAGTTTACAGAGAGTTAAAGTTTTCTTGGTTTGGTCATGACAGAGGTTCTGGTGCATGTTTGTGTTGCAGAGGTTGGGTTTACACGGTCGTAAAAGAGAAAAGAGGACCCAGGGTGCTAGAGGCGTGGCCACTCACACGCAGGTGGGTACAAACCCATGAAGGAGGGCAATAGGGGCATTTATTATGGTCCGCTAAGGGTACAGACTTAATCTTTACTGAAGTGGCCCCTCGTGCTCATACACACGTGCACACAGATAATACAAACTAATTCTCTCAAACATGCTCACACACATACATGTACACACGACCCTACCTTCATATTCACTCGCACATACACACAAGAGTTCAACACCATAACTACGCCCAATCCAAATGACCTCACACGCGCCACTACGGGAACAGCCCCACCCAAACCATCATGGAGATCATAAATAACTCGTCAATGACTTGTATATTTCTCAACTTTTTCCTTTTTGTATTTAATTTGTACTAAAAGTTAATGTTCAACCACTCCTCCGCCATTCCAGTCCTGTACATGTTATATAAGGACCACTTGTGTTTTATTTATGTCTTCAGTTTTAAGTAGCCTTTTTTTTAGTGAACAATAATGTTATAATAATTAACATCGTGTATATATAGTGTGTGTGTGTGTGTGTGTGTGTGTGTAACTACTTCGACGGATGCGACATAACGCTTCAGAAGTACTGCAAAATATACGTAACAATAAATACCAATATTGATAAAGGTCACGAGTCAGATTAGCCTATGTCCTCACGTCCCCCAATCCTAGAGCGTCCTAATTATACCCCCCACCCCCCCCACCCCCCAGTCGTAAGTGTTGAGTCAGATTAGGGTCAGCAAGACTGGGTTCATTTCACCAACATAATTATAAGGTACCCATTAAGTTGATATTAGTTGAATTTATACATATTAATATTTTATGGAATTCCCTGTCACTTATTAATTCATTTTTTTTCAATTTCAATTGTTTATTCCTTGATAGAGGAAGTGGGATCCTAGTGCTGTCACTAGGTACCCCTATTAATTGATTATTTTTTGTAATGAACTAAAAAAAAATAACTGCAGAAAATAAAATGTGCATCGGCCGGGAATCGAACCCGGGCCTCCCGCGTGGCAGGCGAGAATTCTACCACTGAACCACCGATGCTTAGAGAGCGTTGAAGAAAATACTCTAATGATTCTGTATGTTTTTTAGGGACGTATTATTTGCATTTAGGTGATGACTTAACCACTTGAGTACGATGACTGAACCCCTTGAGTGTGATGACTGAACCCCTTGAGCGTGATTGACTTAACCCCTTGAGTACGATGACTTAACCCCTTGAGTACGATGACTTAACCCCTTGAGTACGATGACTTAACCCCTTGAGTATTGTGATATTGCATTCAATGATTGTCATCGTACTCAAGCGGGTTCCAGCAGTTCCCAGCATCTCCGAGTAGCTCTCAGCAGGTCCCAGTATCTCCTAGCGTTTCCCAGCAGGTCCCAACAAGCCTCATTATCTCCTAGCATTTCCCGAGCAGCTCTCAGCAGGTCCCAGCAAGTTTCAGTACCTCCCAGCATGTCCCAGCAGCCCCCAGTATCTCCTAACATTTCCCAGAAGTTCCCCGGCGTTTCCAGTAGGCTCCAGTATCTGCTTCCCAGCAGTTCCTACTAGATCTCAGTAGGTCTCAGTAGCACCCAGAAGGCTCTAGTATCTTTATGCATTTCCCAGCAACTCTCATCAGGTCCCAATAGGTCCAACCAGGTCCCAGCTCCTCCCAGTAACCCCCAGCACCTCCCAGCAGGACCCAATATCTCCTTGCATTTCCCAGCAGAACTTAGTAATATAACGTGACACTTATATTAATCCTCTTGGACTCATTAAACATAACCTGTGTCGTTAAGCCAGACTAGGTTGCCACCACCCATACCCCCCCCCCCCCTCACACCGCCCCTCCACCCTCGCCACTGCAGCACGGACCTAAAAATGTTTCAAAGGGCTTCGTTTTCTTTTCCCACAATATTTATAAGACTCTTTTATGTCCCTTTATACAGTGCAATACTTTATCTAAATTTCACAACGACAAAAAATAATGAAATACGAAGTTTCTCTTACATTGTGAAACGAAAAATAAGAAATGATGTGATGTCTTATTGTATAAATATAAATAATAAATGATGCATGTATAAATAAATAGACTATATTTTCCACATCTACTCTCCGCCTCTCTTGGGTGACCAGCCTTCCTTACCATCACCGTTCTAACACGCCCTTTTCTGATCCTCCTCCTCCTCCGCTGATGGCCGCATCGAAAACGATTTATTTTACGGATACTGTATTTCTAGTTTCATCTTTTCCTTCTATGGTCTAAACCTTCAACCGTTTGAATTATTACACGATCTCTTTTTTCTGTCTGTCTGGGTTTTTTTTTTTTTTTACCTGTTTGTATTATTGTCCTTTGTCACTTTTTTTCTTCCCTCCCCCCTCACCCTATATAGCCAGATCGTCCCTATCACTCACCACTCCCCATCCTCTTCCCTCTCTCTCTGTCTGTCTACCTGTTTCTCCCTCTCTCTCTTTCCTATCCACACTCGACATTTTTTTCCACCCTTTTCTCTACACTACATTAGACTCGACCGTTGAACCAGTTTGCTAGAGTGGTCAAGCCAGACAGACTTACTTGTGGTGTGCCGGGTGGGGTGGGGGGGATGGAGAGGGCGGGGGGTGGGGGGGATGGAGAGGACGGGGGGAGGGAGGGAGGGAGGGGGAGGGAGGGAGGGAGGGGGGTACTACCTCTCGAACTTTCAAAAGGAAATGCATCCAAACCTCTGAACTACACCTGATCCCGAGACGACCACGTTAGCAGGTGATCAAACACGATGATGGACAAGACTCGATCATCTTTCACGGTTCCTTTTTGTTTATTTTTATCATCCTGGGACGAAGGTTTTTCTGGGCAAGCAATGGTTGTCCCCCAGGCGCCTTCATTATGGCAGGTGGGGGTCGCCCTCCAAGGGGTACACGAGCACAAAAAAGTAGAGCGGGGTTGCTGGCACGGTAAGCCACTAGAAGCTCGCATGCAAAGGTTACCACTGATGGCGCCTGACATGCAGACTGCTAATAAAGGTTGCTGATCGCTTAAGTACATTCGTGAAGGACAGGTAAATGTCAGAGAGGAGCAAGATAGTGTTACACGTGTGAAATACTGGACTGACGTAACTTTTTTCTGATGTGATAAACTACTTAACTACTTCATGACCTTAGCCATAACCCCAGAAAGTAGTACCAAGGAACCAATGGAGGAAAATCGTCTTGGTGATTAAGGTGTAATTGGGGGAGGGGAGGGGGGGGGGGACACCTGGCCACTGCTTACGACCTTCACCGCTTCCCAGCAACTGCATCATCTTATATAAAACACTCCCGTAAATACTAATACTAATACTACTACTACTACTACTACTACTACTACTAATAATAATAATAATAATAATACCACCACCGGGACACAGACGCTAAAAACAAGACTCATTTCACTCAATTTCTTAAGGTGTGTGGTAAGAGAGAGAGAGAGAGAGAGAGAGAGAGAGAGAGAGAGAGAGAGAGAGAGAGAGAGAACAAAAATGACGAGATGCCAAAAAAGTGAGAAAAAGAGGAAAATGGTGGAATAAAATGTAAGTGAGAAAGCGAGAGAGAATTAGTGGCAACGTCCTCAGTATCAAGACATGACTGACATAAATTAGGCAAAACTTAACTCCAGTTTAGTCAATATAAACATTAAACTAAATAATTAACAAGGAGGTAATAAACGAATGTTAAGGAAGGGGGGGGGGGATAAAAAGATTACAATTTACTCCAGTAGATAATGTTTGGGTTAATTTAGAGTAGTACGTAAGGAGTGTTGGCAGGTGTACTTGAGGTGAGTGAAAGATGGGAGGGCGAGGGTGGTGTTGGTAGTCAGAGTGGAGAAGAGAAGGGCATGTGAAGGAGGTAGGAACGTGAGGAGCTGTGTATACTTATGTGTGTAGGACGAACGGCAGCATCGGGACAAGGGAGCAGCAGGAAGATGGGTCCAGTGTACCCTTGGTTTGTTTACATTAAGTTGCGCACGTGTGGGTCTGTGTCTGTACTGTGTCTATAACAGTGGTGGTGGTGGTGCTTGCTGCTGATGGTAACACAGAGGAAAGGAAGAAGAGAAACAAAGAGATAGACAGACAGACAAGCAGACAGAGAGAGTGAGTTTGAATGAGAGAGAAAGACAGATTCTTTAAATTGATACTCACGAAGACAAAGAAAGATGAAAGAGGAGGAGGTCCGGGCTGGTGAAAAAAGGTTATCAGATTTAACTTATAGATAATATTCTTTTTAATTCTCCAGGAAGAAAAGGAGAGTATTCGTGTAGTATTCAAGGGAGACACAGCGTTCATGGAAACACCAATACAGCCACCTTTTGTTTTCCACACAATCTAGGTCATGCAATCTCCCCATCTTTGGCGGTAGGGAAGTGTATATACAAACACTTGCTTGCACGATAATTTGTATGAATGCACAGCACAGGTACCTATACACATGCAGCAGCAGCAGTAGGTATTACTGCTATTGCGGCTGCTCCTCCTATAGCTTTTGCTGCTATATATAACTATGATACTCCTATGTTTGGTTAAGCTCAGATAATACAGAATTTACACAAGGTGGTGCTGTTACAAAAGTAAATAACTTCTTTGTGAAGATCAATGTTATATTTGCTCTTGTTTTATATCACGCTAATGTGTATATTTGCCTTGTGTATATATCATATATATGCGTGTGGTTGTAAACCCATGCGAGCTAAAACAGCAGGGAATTTAGAATTATCTTAAGGCGGTTCACATGTGTTCGTGTAAAAACATTCCCGCCTAAACCAATATATTAAAGCTCTTGACTCACTACACAAAGAAGTTTCAAGCCTGTAAAATACAGTGACAGAGACGTAGCTCACTGAGCTCCTACAAAAACATAATGTAATAAACCCACGCACGTACACGACAAATCTGCTGGCCCGAAACCTTAAAATATTACAAAAACACTATTTAATTTATTTCACGAGGTGCCTTGACTTGACAGCATGAAGACTCGTCACTGACCACCTGTCTCTATATATCTATTAGTCATCATCGGTAACAGGAGAGGCCGCACTCGTCTCGTTGTACCTCCGTCGGGAATGACTGGTAAATAATGGTCGAGACGTCAAACAATTAAACGAAAATGCTCATCACTGCTCTGATTCTATCCTGTGTCTGTAAACTTTGGTCTCCTAGAAACCAGTTAATTTCAAGGCTGGGGAAGTTTCTGCGTGGATCAGGTTAGTGCACTGTGGGTTGAGACTTACACTATCTATCTATCTATCTAATAATTTGATGGGGATAAGACCAAATTCACAGACGAAAAAAATAAAAGAAAAATACATATAAACAGGAAGATAAATTAACTCCCTGACAGATGGAGAAATAGGATGACAATGCAAATAAACTCCAAGAGTGTGTACAGCAGGTGGGCTTGTTAGTGTAAACAACCCACTTGGTGATGTATGTGAGTTAGTAAGTGTACGTGAGGTCCACTTAGTGATATACGTGGTGGGGTGGGTGAAGGTGAGGAGGCCCACTTAGGAGAAGGTAAAGGTGGGTCCTCAGCAGGGTGAAGGTGAGGCCCACTTAAAGGTGTACTTAAGTGAGTGGATGAAGGTGAGGCCCACTTAGGAGAAGGTGAGGCCCTCAACACCTGACCTCACTGCCACTCATCAGCTGTTCCTCCTCACCGTCGCATTTTGGTGAGGAGACTAACGCCCGTATTATTAAACCGCATCTCCCCTTGAAGAGGGTCGTCGTGTTTCAACCCGAGTTTTATACTAAATGAGTCCTGAGGGACACCGCAGTACTAATTCCAATAAAATTAATTTATAATTAGTTAATTTTACTGCCACACTACCCCATTAAGTGCTGTACTGCGGTGTCCCTCAGGACTCATTTAGTTTAAAACTCGGGTTGAAACACGACGACCCTCTTCAAGGGGAGATGCGGTTTAATAATACGGGCGTTAGTAGCTACGTGATAGCTTTGCCTAAATTCTTCTACCTGTTGCATTAAAAGAAACATAATTGTGTTAAGAATCAATTTGTGGAGCTGACGGGAGAGCGACCTAAGGAAAACGTCAAACATATAAGGCGAAGTATACAGTACAATTTATATATTTATTGTGGTCTGTATGTAGGTTAGGGAGAGTAGAGAGAGCAATGACGGGCGATTTGGTTCACTTCTACTACAGTACACTGGACGATAAAGGGGTTCAATGTGGTATGTTGCTGGTCGCTGGCAGAACCACTCCTCGATGAGCCAGTATCCCGCGACCTGCTAGCTGCTGGATTGTAAGACTCAGTACCATGGCTTCATAGCACAATAACTCTCACTAAGACCATACTCATACGTAAACACTCACAAGTCCCTATTCATTGTTTTTAATTAAATTATCTTCATTTAGTAAAATTATGAGGGTCTTATGAGTGTTGAGGTGAGTGCATGGTCCTAGTGAGGGATATAGTGTAATCAAACCATGTCAGCAGGTGAGGAGTCTACCTGCCCTCTTATAACCACATCACGTTAATGGGCCAGAGGGGAGGTGATAACACACCTGACTCATCTCCCAGCTCACGTAGTGGTGATGGTGGTAGTTGAGATGAAGGTGGTAGTGGCAGTAGAGGTGGTGGTAATGGAGTTGGTGGGGTCACTAAGCAAGATGCAAGTCGCGGTGGTAGGGCATGGATCAGGGTGCGGGGGTGGTGGAAGAGCAACGATGTAGGGCACCAAGACGTGGAATGCGGGCGTCTTTTGTGCCAGCTTGTAATACCCTCAGGTGAGTCGGGGAGAGGAGGAGGTGTTGGGGGAGGTGAAGGAGGTTGTTGGGGAGGGAGAAGGGGTTGGAGGTGTTGGGGAAGGGGGTTGGAGGTGTTGGGGGAGGGGGTTGGAGGTGTTGGGGGAGGGGGGTTGGAGGTGTTGAGGAGGGGGTTGGAGGTGTTGGGGAGGGGGATTGGAGGTGTTGGGGAGGGGGGTTGGAGGTGTTGGGGAGGGGTTGGAGGTGTTGGGGAGGGGGTTGGAGGTGTTGGGGGAGGGGGGTTGGAGGTGTTGGGGGAGGGGGGTTGGAGGTGTTGGGGGAGGGGGTTAGAGGTGTTGGGGGAGGGGGTTGGGGGTGTTGGGGGAGGGGGTTGGAGGTGTTGGGGAGGAGGTTGGAGGTGTTTGGGAGGGGGTTGGAGGTATTGGGGGAGGGGGAGGGGGAGGAGGTGTTAGTGGGGAAGGAGGTGTTGGGGAGGGGGAGGAGGTGTTGGGGAGGGGGAGGGAGAGGAGGTGTTGGGGAGAGGTTGGAGGTGTTGGGGGAGAGGTTGGAGGTATTGGGGGAGAGGTTGGAGGTATTGGGGGAGAGGTTGGAGGTATTGGGGGAGAGGTTGGAGGTATTGGGGGAGAGGTTGGAGGTGTTGAGGGAGATATTGGAGTTGGGGGAGAGGGAGGAGGTGTTGGTGGGGAAGGTGGTGGAGGGAGTGGAGCCTATACTTCTGTGAATGATGTGGAGGGAGAGACTCTGAATGATCCATTTGGTTCAGTGAAGGAGTTAGCCTCAAGACTGTTTTGGGGAGAGAGAGAGAGAGAGAGAGAGAGAGAGAGAGAGAGAGAGAGAGAGAGAGAATCATCAGGCCAGGTGGTGTGTTGCTTTTAAAGACATGGGTTGCATCACGAGACTTATATTACACCGTGAGACAGTAAGAGCTACTCCGTATAACGAACAAGGATTTATCGTAAACACACAACTGAAGGAAACATGGGAATCTTAACTGAATAAATGGAGGACACATGATTATCCTAACTGCAATACGGGAGGAAATACGTATCTCCACTGTATTACACTACTAGGACACCTTAGGATTACATCTGCATTACACCAGGATACATATCGTGCTCACTGTAACACTAGGATACATATAGCACAATCGAATATGTTACAAGACACATAAGCTCCTTTAAGCGTTACAACACACAGAGGAGGTATTATAAAAGACACACAGTATAACTTATTACTTATAGGCGAGCGGCTACAGGAGTAAAATACATACAGTATAAGAAAAGCCTCTCTACTAAGATACATATGTGTCTTACTCTTACCCCAGAATGAGGACACGTTGTAAGAGAAAGGCAAAAATATCTCACATATTTGGACTTCCGGTAAGAGGAGGGGCAAGGCCTGTCCGCTCAATGCAAGGTTGTGTGCGTGACCAGTTATAAGCAGCCGTGTGTGTGTGACCGCAATTGTGCGTGCGGGTGCGTGTGTGTATTGTGAAATGTTTCAATTCTTTGTGCAAATATTTCTTTTTTGTGCCAATATACGTACACAGTCTCTCTTTTCTCTCCCTCTCCCTCATTCTCTTTCATTCTTTCTCTCTTTCATTCTCTCTCTCTCTTCTTTTCTTAATATGGTTGTACAAAGAGATATTGACTTCTAATCGTCTCTTCTATTTAAAAAGACCAACGAGAAAAGAATAAGAGAATTTCACCTCAGTTTAGCTGCTTCTACCAGTCATGTTCTTTTTCGTCTGATATTCTCCTTTCTTCTTCTTGTACTCCTCCTCCTCTCTATTCCACTATCGCTCATCCCCCTCCTCTTCCTTCCTTTACTATCTTCGTCTTTCCGCCTCCTCCCTGTCCTACCCTTAATGTTCCGCCGGCTATTATTCTTCCCTCCTCTTCCTTTCCTCCCACTTCTCCACCATCTCTTCCTCTTCCCATCACAACTCATAAACACCACCTCCAAAACTCATGAATGGAAAGGTCGAGACAGAGAGAGACTCCCACTGAACCACCACCCCCCCCCCCCCCCCCCCACCTAAACTAAACTATTTGGGTCCTCTCCTGGAAAATGGAACACGTCACTGGGAATTATTTTCTTGGAAACTTTCCAGGATTAACAAAGACAATTGTTTTCTAACGCGAACTGGAATTCCGGTTAAATTACCCTTCTCATTACAGACCTCGAGTTAATGTTGAAGCTTAAGGAAGAACTATAGCGTCTTGGGGTCGCTACATCTTCAGAATTAAACTTGGCCACTGGAATTCTACCGAGAATTTAGGAGATTTTTTTTCATTATTGTTGTTGGTAGTTGTTGTGGTTGTTGTTGGTAGTTGTGGTTTCCAAGGTTGTGGTAGTGGGTGGGATGTTTCTCGTAGTGGTCGCCTCAGTACACGAGATGATTATATGTCGAGTCTACTAGTTTATGAGGTACTAAATCATATTCCCGACGATGATGACGACGATGATTATTTCAAACACTCAATGTAAGCTAAACAAAATTATCAAGAATTCTTATGCTGTTAGACTCGCTTTTATGTGGATTCAACCACTATAGAAGTAAAGGCTGAATCAAAAGAATATTACATGTAGCAAGTGACGTTTCGTGAAAGACCTCAAATCGCTACCAGAATTCCTCTATTGTATAATCATAGTTAGTGTGTGTATGTGTGTGTGTGTGTGTGTGTGTGTATGATCATTGCTTCAAAATAACAAAGGAATTTCTTGTGTTATATCACCAACGAAGTTTTAAAAAGTTTGCATGAAATTCCTACGAAATATTAAAGGACCTGAAACGACAGTGATTTTCTCCCCCCAAGATGATAATTTACCTCATATTTGGCGCGCGCTAGCGCTCGCTCACACACACACACACACACACACACACACACACACACATATATATACTATATATATATATATATATATATATATATATATATATATATATATATATATATATATATATTTATTTATTTATTTATTTATTTGGCATCATAAAAGTAAAGAGTTTTCAAGTGTACAAGGTAAATGGAATTCCTATGTCGTAGATGTATTGGAGTATGGATCCACACACACACACACACACACACACACACACACACAAGTCAATAGAATAATTCATTTGGCAATTGATTGTCTGAATCAATACGTGAGGCGCCGCCGTCTTCCACCACACACCTGTACCCTCTCACCTGGCAGCCACCCCGAGCCACAACCTGACCCCCTTACTTCACCCCCCCTAAACCCTTCCATTGTTGTACCCCATCCCTTACTTACTTACCTCCTCCCCCTCACTCACTCACTCACCTCCTTCCCCTCACTCACTCACTCCCCTCCTCCCCCTCACTCACTCACTCACTCCCCTCCTCCTCCTCCTCCTCCTCCTCACTCACTCACCTCCTCCCCCTCACTCACTCACTCACCTCCTCCCCCTCACTCACTCACTCACATCCTCCCCCTCACTCACTCTCTCCTCCTCCTCCTCCTCCTCCTTCTCACTCACTCCCCTCCTCCTTCTCACTCACTCGCCTCCTCCTTCTCACTCACTCGCCTCCTCCTTCTCACTCACTCACCTCTTCCCCTTCACTTACCTCCTCCCGCTAACTCACCTCCTCCCTCTCACTTACATCTTCCTCCCACTCACCCCCTCCCCCTTCCCACTCCATTCATAACCAGGGAATGAATACAAGAGTATTTTATGAATGGCTGTTTGTGGTGGCGCCTGTGGACCCCGCCAACTGATGTTTAATAAGTAGGTTGTGTAGTGTAGTTGTGAGGAGCGAGACAGACAGACAGACACACAGACAGCGAGCGAGACAGACAGACACAGAGATACATTGATAAACGAATATACAGACATTGAGAGACAGACACACAGACAAACAGATAAATACACTAAGCATCAAGGGAAACAGACACTTCAATAAAGGTGTTTTGTGAGGGGGGGGGGGCGGCGGAAGGGGAAAGATGGTCGGTTTAGGAAAGAGACACAAGACAAGTGTAGAAAGAAACAGAAACTTGTCTTTAATATTATCATTATGGCTCTAGATGACGTAATAGAGTGCTAAGTAGTAAGCAGAAGTAGTAGTAGTAGTGCGGCTCATCTTATGACATCGACCACGCCAGGGTATGCAAGACAGGGGGGGCTTCGTATGCATGAGGCATGACGAAGTACCTCTCCGCAAATCTACTGAAGGAAATCTGCCACGACGTCATGGTGGTACCGCCCCTCCTTCCATAAGACGGTGAGAACCTCCGTCACAGACTTCAAACACATCCAACGAAGCCCGTGTGGACGTCAGTGGTACGAGGATTCTGGACGCAAGGACAGCGGGATTTCTTTGACATAAGGATTTTCGATCCCATGGCCGTATGTCGCCGTAACTTAGCTCTCGATGTTGCACACAGGAGGAACAAAAATGACAAGATCAGGGCATATGGGGAAAGAATTCAGGACGTTGATCAGGGCAGCTTCCCTCCTCTGGTGTTCACAACCTCTGGTGGGATGGGACCAAGTGCAAGATGCTTCAATGCCAGACTAGCCGAGGTGTTATCTAAAAGGAAGCAGCAGCCCAGAAGTTACGTTACAGCCTGGTTGAGATGTCGACTGTCCTTCTCTCTCCTTAGGTCTGCATTGCTTTGCCCCAGAGGAACGAGAGCATCGGCCCCAAAGCCGACAACAGTCGAAGATATTGACTATGAGGCAACAGTCACTGAATGCCGCATAGATCTGCGGCTCAACTAACTCAACACAGCTAGGGTAGCTACTTATGTATTAGGATATTTAATTTTAAGGTTATAAAATGGCGGCGAAGGTGTGGCTATTGGAGGAGGCTGGAGGACACGTTAAAAATAAGTAATAGTAGTAGTAGAGAGACGAATTACTGCACGTGCACCGGAAGTAGGTTTGGAAGGGAAAAATGCTCTGCATAGTTGAACTTCCAGCATGAGAATGAAAACTAGGGCTAGATAAAAGGTTAAGAGAGAGAGTGTGTGTGTGTGTGTGTGTGTGTGTGTGTGTGTGTGTGTAAAGTTTGCTGAAAGGGTATATAATATAGTCAGGGTGAAGGAAGGGGGGAAGGGTGAAGAGGAGGAGGAATAAAGTAGGATGAAGCGAAAGAAGGGTGAAAGGGAATAGAGGAGAGAGAGGAACCAGGTGAGAGAAGGTAGGTAGGTAGGTAGGTAAGAGGGTTAATGACCAATCTTAGGTGTCAGGACGAACTCTGGGTCAGCTGAGAGAGAGAGAGAGAGAGAGAGAGAGAGAGAGAGAGAGAGAGAGAGAGAGAATAAACACCCAATCTAAACCAAATCATCACAATGTGTTCAATACAGCACCACCCGAAAACAAGACGCTCAATACCAAACTGTTCAAGGGAAGCATGAACAGACCTTCACTATAACTCACAGCTAAGTAAAAGAAACAGTCAAATATTTCAATTTCCTCCTCCACCCCACCTTGCTTTCTTCCTTCTCCATTCCTCCCTCCCCTCCTCCCCTTCCACCTCCACCCCTTCCACCTCCACCCCTTCCACTTCCACCCCTTCCACTTCCACCCCTTGCACCTCCACCCCTTCCACCTCCACCTCCTTCCTTCACCCCTCCCTCCTTCATCTTCTCCCCCTCCTCCGTAATGGTAGGGAAGCCATTACTGTTAAAACGGAGGTCATGGTCTGATAGCCACCAGGAGGACCTTCTTGGAAATTCCCAGCAGCTGGAATACTTGGATCGTCTCCTGGAACCCGAAACGTTTCACTGGGAATCCTCGGTCTTAGAACGCCCCGAGGAGTAACACACACACACATGTACATATAAAAGCGCGCGCACACACATACACGTAAACGCAAAAGCGAGCGCGCGCGCACACGCACGCATGTACACACCAAAGCGCTCGCGCGCACACACACACACACACCATCCCATCTATTGTTAAAATAATAAACAGCTCCTCATTTATGTACCGTACAGCCCTGTAAATATATTGAACGTATATTAATATGTCTAAATCACATGTAAGTTTGTATATTTTCAGCCACCAGCTGCAACTCTATTAATATACCGATTATTATTATTATTATTATTATTATTATTATTATTATCATTATTATTATTATTATTTATTATTATTATTATATACACGAGCGCGCTAGCAGTAGTTTGATGACGCCAACTGGAATCGTGGCCAAATTTTCCTTCTCGTTACGAATTCCGGCTGACGCTTGTCTGGAATCTGAAATCTTGGAATTGGTAGCCACATATATTTTAATGTTTCGTGTGAGTGTTATTACAATATTTCTTCTGGGATCAGTTGTCATTGTGATACATTATTAACAACTGCAGAATTTCCGGAGATACTTTGTCATGGAAATATACTGTATTATTGCTTGAATTTGTGGAGTTCTGAAATCAATTGTGTTTGGAAATACTTATCAAGCTTTCAAATACCCGTTATTTACATAATCCCTGAAATTACATCTGATTCTACAGTTATAATACTTCTGGAACTCCATAATTCCTGGTATAAGTAGCAACAAATTCTGGAATTATCGCGTCTCTGGAACACTATCATTCCAGGAAGTATATTGTCTTTAAAAATGTATTATTATTATTATTATGACACTAACTCAGGTATCTCTGTGGAGTGAGTGGTGAGGTCTTCCTGGAACTACTGTACGTGCACCTGCAGATAACATCGATTGTGGCGACTGCATGACCAAACACAATGCACTTTTCTGGTACGACAAAGTATGCAGGAAAAAAAAAAATATATATATATATACATATATATATATATATATATATATATATATATATATATATATATATATATATATATATATAATGTTACTTTTGATCCATTGGTAATGCATAGAAATGGAGGGAAGGAGGGGGGAGAGGTAAAGAGGAGGAGAGGGAGAGAAAGGAGGAGAGGGAGAGAGAGAGGGGGGAGGGGAGGGGGAGAGGAAGAGTATAAAACTACGATTTCTCAGAAGTTAATCGTGAATAGATAAATATAATCGTGTATGACGGATGATTATTGGCATATCATGACAGATAACTAGAGTATTATATAACTGACAGTATGAGTATTATATATTAGGGAGAAAGTATTATACTACGCAAAAAAGATAATTACGTATTTTATAACGATAGAGGATCCGACAATAGACTGGGAGTATTATTATTATTACACATGCAGTACATAAGACTTAACCTACCATTTTATAACTCGTATGAGGCATTATAAGACAATACTACTTTTATGCAGCAGTGGAGTGACGTTCATCAAGTTCCCCTACGTATCGTAACTCCAATTTTACAATCGCGTTTTTAGGTGAAAATCACTCGCTAAACATTTCCAGTTCACTCTCTAGCTTAATCCCGTTCTTTTCTTCGTTTTTCTTCCATATTTTTAGTCGTGTGTTATTGTTTACTTGTCTTCCTCTTCCTTTCTTCTCCCATATTACTTCCATCTCTCCTTCCTCCTAAGTCTTTTTTTTTGTATCCCTTTCCGTATTCACCTTTCCATCATTCTATACATTCCTTTCCTTCCACTCGACCACTACCACCATCCCTTTCCTTTATTAATTCTTCCTATCGCCCTTCCTCTCATCCATATTTCCTTTACTCCCTGTTCCTTCCTCACTCCTTTTTACTCCTTTCCTCACTCCCTTTATTCTCCCCTCCCCTCTACTACAACATGAAAGGCGTTATTGGTAAAGAACTCGCTCTTTCTATACAACCATTTCGTTATGGATGTTCGTCTGTCAGGAAAGAATATCTGAGAAATTTTTGCTTTTCCGCAGTCACAGGCAGGTTGTGTGTGTGTGTGTGTGTGTGTGTGTGTGTGGGATCAAGGTGCCCCTCTCCCTCACTCAAGGTGTTCCCACGCACGGAAAATATTGCTTAGAAACTCGGTTATGTGTGTATATAGGTCCATACATTACATACATATATACTACAATGCATACATGAAATACAAACACACAACCAAACAATACATAAATAAAAAAATCAAACACAAACATGTGATACATACACACTAACATATCTGTGCTCTCACGCATGCGCACACCTGACGTGAGCACATGAGAGGAAACAGAAAACAAAGAGAGAAAAGCACGCACACACACACACACACACACACACATATCCCTCAATGACCTCCACCACCAAGCACTGGAAAGGTTTGGCAGCCAACTAATGTACCACCCTCGTCATCGTCACCTCCTGCCTCCGGCGGCGCCCCACCCACCTCGCCCATAAGAGCCCGCACCGACAGATATAAGAATAGCACCATCCAATCTATTGTTAAAATAATAAACAACTCCTGATTTATGTACTGTACAGCCCTGAAAATGTATTCAATGCATATTATATCATTATGTCTAAATCAAATGTAAGTCTGTATATTTTCAGCCACAGGTTGCAACCCTATTAATAAACCGTTTATTATTATTATTACACACAGATAAACACAGTACATTTACAAGGAGTTTGCAGTCGAACTTGCCACTCCCCTCTGTTCCATTATTAATGCATCCCTCAGACAAAGCAAATGCCCAAATGAATGGAAAACCGCATTTGTCACCCCTATTCCCAAGGTCCCCACCCCACAGTCCCCTAACAACCTCAGGCCAGTTGCCATTACCCCCATACCCAGTCTACTCTGTGAAGACTTTGTTTTTAAATTGGCATTTGCTAGTATTTATCAGTCAATTGATCCACAGCAATTTGGCAACATGAGGACCACCTCCACATCACACTGCTGAGTTAGTTTCCTGGATTTTCTGCATTAAAACCTGGAGAAACGTAAGACATCGCTGGCCGTTGCCCTTGTTGACTTCAGGAAGGCTTTTGACCTTGTTGATCACTGTACTGTTATCAACAAGGCCATTGCAATAGGGATGCCCACCAACCTGGTCTCATGGCTCACTGATTTACTGAGTGAGCGTCGTCAGGCAGTGAGGTACCAGGGTTCTGTCTCCACATTCCAACACCTCACCTGCGGTGTTCCCCAGGGGACCAAGATGGGACCACTGTGCTTCCTAATCCTCATCAACGATGCTCTATCGAACACTCCTCACAGGTGGAAGTACGTGGATGACTGCACTGTGGGGGTTACTGAGGACAACACCTCACCGAACTACTCATCACTACAAGGCACCCAGGACAGGCTACAGGCAAGGATTACAGAGAACAAGGTCACCATCAATCACACCAAAATCGTAGTCATGCATATCAACACTGCCACCACTCCAGTGCAAGCTCCAGCAGTTACAGTGGGTGCCCATCCTCTCCAGTTAGTGCAGCCTGCCAAACTCCTGGGTGTAACTATAGACCACAAACTGGACCGGAAGGCCCATGTAAATAACATAATCAAGGCAGCCTCGTACCGACTCTACATGCTACGACGACTCAGGTCACTTGGGACACCCACGCCAGAGCTGAGGACTATCTACAACGCATTTATTCTCCCAATATTAACGTATGCGTCACCAGCCTGGTAGTCTTCTCTCAACTCTACCCAACAACGTCAGCTAGAGAAGGTACAGAAGAGGGCCTGCAGAATCATGCTCGTCGCAGACTACTCCGGCTACAACAACGCTCTCTCCACCCTGGAAATGCCATCCCTCAGTGACCTCCACCACCACGCACTAGCAAGGTTTGGCAGTGGACTACTGCACCATCCTCGACATCGCCACCTACTGCCACCTGCAGTCCCCCGCCCACCTCGTGCAGTCTGCCACTACAACAAAGTTCAGCCCATAAGAGCCTGCACTGATTGATAAAAGAATAGCACCATCCCATCTATTGTTAAAATAAACAGCTCCTGATTTATGTACTGTACAGCCCTGTAAATGTATTGAACGTATATTATCATGTCTAAATCACATGTAAGTTTGTATATTTTCAGCCACCAGCTGCAACTCTATTAAGAAACCGTTTATTATTATTATTAGTATTATTTTTATTATTATTTTTATTATTATTATTATTATTATTATTATTATTATTATTATTATTATTATACATATACCAAACATGGAAACGAAAGGAAATAAGGACAAGGAGATAGAGGGGGAGAGAGAGAGAGAAAGTGAAAATAAGACTGCAGAATCTGGAAGGGTGAAGACGATGAAAGAGAGAGAGGAACAGAAACGGAGGATGAAGAGGAGGAACAGGGGAACTGAGGTGTATTGTTTCATGACCACTGTGTCGTGCAGGCTGCACCCCCCTCCCCCCCTACCATGCGATCACACACCACCAAACTTTCTTACGTTCGCAAGTTGTAGGCGGGAGTGTGGCGTACGTTGAAATATTCTCGTGGACTAACAAAATCGTACTCACATTTTTATGAATGAAATGTTGGGAAGTAAGCGATCGTTGGCAGCCTCAAGCGGGTCCAAATGTCTTAGACTTGGTGTTATGGCAGGAGTGTCACGTTAGCTCCGCTTTAAAGCATAATATTTTGTTTTCCTCTCGTACCGCCTTTGCTTTATAAACATGTCAATCTTTTTCAAATAAATGACTACATTACCTGTGTGCAAGGAAAAAAATATATTCACGGTCACCGAAAGCATTTCTTTTCGGGTTACACAAAAATGATGCAATATTAAAACCAGTTCCTGCAGCAGAGAAAAAAAGTCTTAATACTTGATTTGATTCGTAAAAATCCCACTCGAAATTCAGACTCGTGTCAGTGACGCCCAGTCTGTAGAATTACCCAACTTCTGGAAAGCTGAGAATTCCCAGAACCCGCCCACACATGGCAGGAATGATTTCTGGATATTCCAGTGACGTCACACCTGCGTAGGTTGGAGCCGGCGACACGTTGGTCAATGAAGAGCTGGCGAGGGGCGGAGAGAGAGAGAGAGCCTCTCTCTTTCTCTCTCTTCTCCCTTTCATATTCTCTCTTTATTCGTGTATCAATTTAACCCGTTTTATGTATCACATTCTCCCCGACTCTCCCTCTAACACACACACTTTCTCTTTACTTCTCGGTTTCTGCCTCTCTCTCTCTCTCAATCTCTGTATTTTTCTTAACCTTTACACAAACCCATACTTTTATAATTGTATACCCGGATCCCCCCCCCCACCTTCCCCTAGCCCAATCAATGTTTTGTCACACACACACACACACACACACACACACACAGTTCCTCTCTTTAACTCCACTCCCCCCCTTCCCTTCTCACCTGTACCTACTCTGACCTTCTTCTCTACACGTCACAACCATCACTACCAACCAACCTACCACCCACAACCAACCACCAAAATATACAAACATCCACAAAAAAAACCTACGCACACATGCATACAACTACTCTCTCTTTCACACACACATGCACACACACACACACGTACACAACACGACAGTAACGCCCATTCAACCAGGCGAGTGTTGCTATATCGAGTGGCTGACTGTTATCTTCGTGAATGAATGATCACCTGCTTCCCTCACTCACTAACTCACTCACCCCTCCTCCTCCTCTCCCCCTCCTCCTCCTCTCCCCCTCCTTCCTCCTCCTCCTTCCCCCTCCTAACTCCTCCTCCACCATGTAAACCAGCTGTGAGGTCAAGGTTGAGATTAAGGAGGAAGAAGAATATGGTGAGGAAGGGAGGGAGAAAAGGGTAGTGACTGAGAGGTGGGGACGAGAGAGTGGGAAGGAACGCGTGGGTAGAGGATAGGAATAAAGAGATAGGAAGAGGGAAAGTAGGAACAGAGAGAAGGGAAGGAATTGTCGAACTAAAAGAGAGAGGGAGAGAGAGATAGAGAAGGATAAAGATGGGACAAGATAAAAGGGAAAAATAAATAAATGAAAGGAAGAGGTGAATGGAAAAGAGACAAAAGAGAACAAGAGATGGACGCCTAAATAACACGAATAACGAACAAGAACAACGAACAAGAATAACGAACACGAATAACGGACATGAATAACGGACACGAATAACAATTATCTAACTCGTTTTCATTCAACAAAAATAACTTTCTTAGTAGAGTCTACACAACTGCGTCCATGAACGAGGAATCGATTCCAGCCATTCCCGATGACTCCTTACTGGGAATTCCTGTGACGTCACGGGGCGCCGAGTTGGTTTCTGTTTACAAACACAGACTGGTCGTGAGGAAGAGTGTTGTGGTGGTGGTGGCTTTGTTGATGTTTCTGTTGTTGCTGGTGGTAGCTGCAGGTAGTAGTAGTAGTAGTAATGATGGTGGTGATAGTGGTAGTTTTGGTAGTAGTAATGATGGTGGTGATAGTTGTAGTAGTAGTAGTAATGATGGTAGTGGTAATTGTAGTAGTAATGATGGTAGTGATAATGGTAGTTGTAGTAGTAGTAGTAGTAGTAAAGATGGTAGTGATAATGGTAGTTGTAGTAATGATGGTAGTGATAATAGTAGTAGTAGTAGCAGTACATAAGCTAATACTAAAAGGTAGCTTTAATAAATATGTGGTGGTTACAAATAGTGGTTACAAGTGGGAGATCAATGAGCTTACCTTGAGGCAATGAAAAATCGGGAGGGTGAGGATAGGGGAGGAAGGATGAGAGGGGTGGAGGAGCAAGAAGTGAGAGGGAAGAAGAGGGAAGGGGGGCGAGAGGGAATGAGGGGCGAGAGGGAATGAGGGGCGAGAGGGAAGGGGGGTGAGAGGGAAGGGGGCGAGAGGGAAGGAGGGGCGAGATGAAAGGGAGGGGGGGCGAGAGGGAAGGAGGGGCGAGATGGAAGGGAGGGGGGCGAGAGGGAATGAGGGGCGAGATGGAAGGGAGGGGGGGCGAGAGGGAAGGAGGGGCGAGATGGAAGGGAGGGGGGGCGAGAGGGAAGGAGGGGCGAGATGGAAGGGAGGGGGGCGAGAGGGAAGGAGGGGCGAGATGGAAGGGAGGGGGGGCGAGAGGGAAGGAGGGGCGAGAGGGAAGGGGGTGGGGCGAGAGGGAAGGAGGAGGGGCGAGAGGGAAGGAGGAGGTGGCGAGAGGGAAGGAAGAGGGGCGAGAGGGAAGGAAGAGGGGCGAGAGGGAGGGAGGGGCGAGAGGGAAGGAGGTTCTAGTTGGATAGGAGGTAGGAAGGGGGTATGAATTGTGAGGAGGAACAGGAGAGGGAAGATGGGAGGAGGTAAAAAAGGGGGTGTGAGAAACAACTTATGTGAGGAGGACTGTATGAAGGTGAGAAAGGTTGAGTGTGAGAGAAGCGATAGGAGTGTGAGAGGGGCGAGAGGAGTGAGAGGGATAACGGGTAGGGAGATTAAGTAGTTATAAATTGTAAACAAACTTTATCTACTCTTTATATCTGGAAGCAACAGCAGCGTCCAGGAATTTTCGCAAGGTTATCTGATATACAACTAAGAAAATAAGCAGCGTTGAGTGTATTGTCGTAGTGTGCATACATCTTCTTATACAGCTGTATTTGTTATACTAATTTATCATAGCAGGTGTATAATTTCATTCAACCTCCATTGAATTATTTTTTCATACATTTCATGTCCTTGTAAGTCGCAAGTAAGACAACAACACCGTATGAACAATTGCAAAATTCCGTTGCACATTAGGTTGTGTTGCATGTTTACAGTCTTAAGTAATGTCTTGTCCAGAATTTAACTTGATAATATATTGTGATACGACTTGACTTCTGAAATAGGTGCAGCCCGACTCTTGAGGTCGTTCCGGTACTACTCTTTCAGTCGTTGCAGTACGACACTTAAAACCGTTGCAGCCCGACTCATGTGTTTTGCAATTGATTAGCAACAGTTACCGGTGCGCCACAGCTCAGTAACTCTCAGCTTACTATATTTGTACATGCTTTCTGGGCCACATACCTGTGTATACCCAACACCAGCCGCAAAAACCGTGGCTCCTCAGTGTCCAGGTGTGTCTCTGACGATCCTTATATGTAAGATACTAGACACGAAGCTGTCAAGGTTAGCCACGTGTGTGTGGTGATTAGTGGTAGTGTTGGTGGTTGTAGAGGGTAGTGGTAGGAGATAGTAATGATTGGCAGGGGGGTGCTTATGTATATGGGGGGGGGGTCCAGTAGATGGTGGTGGTAGTAGTAGTATCCTTAGTGACGATGGTATGATGTTGGTAGTGGTAGTGATGTTGGTGATGGTAGTGGTGGTGGTTGACGAGTGGTATAGTGGTGGTGAATGGGGACAGAGATGGTTGGGATGTTACTAATGTTATTGTTGTGTCTGTCGTAATTGTTATGACTGATGATGTAATTGCTTCTGTTGTAATAAATTTCATATTTTTCATATCATCGTTAGTGTTATTTCCGTTGTTACATTATTACCATTAACGGTTATCTCTGTTATTTCTTGTTTATTGTATTATTATTATGATATTCTTGTTATTCTTCACGTTATCTTTTTTTCCTATTTGTTACCATTACCCCTTCCATGCTTCCCCCTCCATCCCCCCATGTTCGCCTCCCCCAATCAACTTCCAAATCCCACCTCCACCTCACCCCATACCCCTCCCCTATCCACCCCCTTCCCCCTCCTCCCCCCCCCCATCCACCTCTTCCCAAGTCACCAGTGCGAGACCTTGAAATCTACCAGGCGATCAATAATTCTCCTCCTCCCTAACTTCTCTTCCCCCTTTTCTTCTTCTTCTTCTCCTCCTCCACCTCCTCTTCCCCTTCTTCGTTCTCCCATCTTCATTATCATCTATATATTCTTCTAATCTCCTTCTCTTTCTCCTCCACCAGCATCACCATCTCCTCCTCCTCCTCCTCTAGGCACGATACAAGGACGCTACAAGGAGGAAAGGTGGAGGAGGTGGAGGAAGAAGAGGAGGTGGAGGAAGAAGAAGAAGAGGAGGAGGAGGAGGAGGAAGATTCACTAGAACGATGCATGGGAGGAATTTTCTACAAGGAGAAGTGAGTGAGTGAGTGAGTGAGTGAGTGAGTGAGTGAGAGGGAAGGGGAAGAATAGGGTGTGTAAGAGGTTTTGTATACGGGAGAGAAAGACAGGTGTGCGTGCGTGTGTGCGTGCGTGTGTGTGTGTGTGTACATAGGTATTTGTGTACTTGTGTATTTATATTTGTGTTTTTAGATACCTGTATAAGTTCGCGTGTATAATTCTGCAGTGTTGTTTGTTGTGTCTCTGGGTGCTAGGGCGTATTGCCTCTGCGTGCGTGCGTGCGTACGTACGTTTGTGTGTGTGTGTGTGTGTGTGTGTGTGTGTGTGTGTGTGTGTGTGTGTGCATTTTCTGTAGCGTGTTGTTCCCGTCGTCCCCGACGGCCAAGGTCACAGGTAATCAATACAGGCGGCTTGTGTCCACCTGTCTCGCCCCCTCCTAGTGCTGCATGATTGCCCCCTCCTAGTGCTGCATGATTGCCCCCTCCTAGTGCTGCATGACCCAGTGCTGCATGACCTAATGTTGCATGACCTAGTGTTGTATGACCGCTCCTTCCTGGTGCTGCATGACCCCCCACCACTGTGATACACGCCACTCTACCACCACCCCACTGCATCATAATCCAAAGGCATTTTTGCACCACTATACACCATTCCAGCGAGTCCAGTCTACATAGCGGTTTTACCACTGCATAGCAACTCAGTGGACTCTTATAAACAAGTGCATTCAGTTTAAAGATTTTTACCTTATATAAAAAATCATGATAATTTGTTTTGATAATTAGTTTTTTGATAGAATTATCACCATTGACGTAAAATCAGAAATACAATGTTTTTAATTGGTTTTGTTCGGCTGGTGAGTTTTTAGACAAATTTAAAAAGTAATGATTTAATTTTTCCCGAAATAAAATCCAAATTTAAGTGTTTTTATTAACTTTCCAATATGATGTTATCGCTTTATTTTCTTCCTCCAACCATTTGCTTATCTTATATGTGTCTTTCACCCCATCACTCCATCTTTCTTCTTATTTTGATCATCCACTTCTTCCCTATCTACACCTCACCCACACGTTTATTCCTCTCCCAAACCTACTCCCCAATCTTCTTCCTCCAAGTTATCTCCCAAAAATATCCTCCCCATCCCTTCTCCTAATCCTTACTTTTCTCCAATTTTCTTCCACAAAAACCTACTCTTACCTGCTCCTCTACCTCTTCTCCCATAGCCATCACTCTCACTACCCCTCTCTCTCTCTCTCTCTACCTCGTTTCCTCCTCTCCTCTCCCCCTCTTTCATTCTTACCTCCCCCTCCTCTCATCAGCCACCACTCTCACTATCCCTCTCTCTACCTCGTTTCCTCCTTCCCCCTCCCCCAAACTCCCGCCTCTCTCTCTCTCTCTCTCCCTCCCCTTTCCTTTTCTCTCTTGTTCGTCCCCACCAGTGCATATAACCCCTCCTCCCTCTGGAAACTTGAAGGTCAATATTTGAACATGTGATTAAGTAGTCTGGCTGGCTGGCTGGCTGGCTGGAGATTACCCGATACTCACGCTGTAATACATTATTCGAAACCCTTTCTGTGTTGTGGACTTACGACACGATGCAGTTGGGTTAAGGCACACTAACATGAAAGGCAGATATTACCGTTTGAATATACGACAACGTGACGCATACTGAGGCGGACAACATTTCGATCATGCCGTTGTTTACACACACACACACACACACACACACACACACACACACACACACACCTTTCGACCAATTGTTTAGCGAAGCGACAAAAAAAAAATCAATGTGTTGAAAAAAAACTCCGTATCGACCACCAGTTCGATAAAAACCCAACACGTCGATTCTCTTTTGTTATCGGGAGGAAAACATTAAATCGAATTTTAACAACTTTTATTGATAAGAAGAAGGATGTAAAGTATTCTCTCTCTCTCTCTCTCTCTCTCTCTCTCTCTCTCTCTCAGGAACCATTCAGGAGAGTAGTTAACCTTGGTAGCCAGTGTGGGACCCGAATACTGAACCTATAAATCCAACGCTGCTGTCCCTCCCCTGCCACGTGGGGCTGTCGAGTCCTGTTGGCGTGTGGTTGATACTTGGTGACTCAACGACTACTGAAGAACGTGTCTTAGTTAGGGGGAGGGAGGGGGGAGGAGGGAGGGGCGAGAATGGGTGGGGGAACAAGGGGAAGGAGATGGAAGGGAAAGGAGGAGGAAGGGGGAAAAAAGAGGGGGAGAGAGGGAAGGGGGATATTATGCGTTATTACTGGTATGTTTGTTTAATAAGGTGTAATTGGGAGGATCTCTTGTTTAGTCTCACGGCCATCTCTCTTAATTGTCTCTCTTACGTTTGGGGAAGTCTCTTCTAGGAAGGATTTGTTGTCTCTTAGTGTAGAGTTTTGTTCAAGATTGAATGTTTGTGAATTATTACACTTTAGTTGTTAATTGAGTGTTGGTATGTTATTGAGAGAGAGAGAGAGAGAGAGAGAGAGAGAGAGAGAGAGAGAGGGGCGGGGGCGGGGGGGAGTCAGGGTAGGGTCGGGAAGTGGGTGTGGTCAGGCAGGCCAGTAGTGGGGGTTCCCCGTCATGGTCGGTAGGTGGTGCGTCAACGTACAGTACACTCATTCAAGCCCACTCACCTACACCCACCACTCATATTTCACCTCACTCACTCTACGCACAACTCACCTTACTCTCACCACTCACTCTACGCACAACTCACCTTACTCTCACCACTCACTCTACGCACCACTCACCTTACTCTCACCACTCACTTTCCACCCCCTTCATCACTGATTCGCTTTAACATTTACGTTCATTTAATTTTCGCTAATAAATCATAATTGTCTCTTAACAACAACAATAGCAATAACAACAACACTAGCAACAACAACAACAATAGCAACAAAAACAGCAACAACAACACAAACATCAACACTAGCAACAACCACAACAACAAGAGTAGTCCCAGAACCATACACGGGACACAATACCAAATGAACCCCAACACCAGTAGAGACACAGATGACACTCACTCAGACACAGACAATATTACGCCTTCATACCAGCAGCTGTCCATTAAGCACTACGTGAATCCCTCTTTATGGGTTGAGAGTTTGTCTTGGCGCTATGGAATAATTTATCTCAAGTTAATGTGGGTTCGAATCTTTTTGAATGGTGTGACAAGGTAGAGAATGGATGCATATTGGTAATGATAAGAAAACAAGTATGTAAAAATGCAAAAGGAGGGGGAGGATGGTAGAGAGGGAGAGAAAGAGAATGAGAGATAGAATAGCATGTAAAAGTGGTGAAAGAAACCTGAAGAAAGTCATAAAAACAGAATTAGAGAGAATAAGTGATGAGAGAAACGAACTACAGAGAGAAGAAGGGGGGAGATGGGAAGAGATATGAGGTGTAAGGGGAGGGAGTTGGTGGGGATGTGAGGGGGGAATGGATGGTGTGACGGGGACAGGACAGAGAGGGGTGAGGAATAGGAGGTGGGGGAGGGGACAGGACAGAGAGGGGTGAGGAGGAGAAGGAGGTGGGGAAGGGACAGGACAGAGAGGGGCGAGGAATGGGAGGTGGGGGGAGGGGACAGGACAAAGAGGGGTGAGGAGGAGAAGGAGGTGGGGAAGGGACAGGACAAAGAGGGGTGAGGAAGAAGAGGAGGAGGTGGGGGGAGGGGACAGAGAGGGGTGAGGAAGGAGGAGGTAGAGGGGAGAGGGAGGGGGAGGATGGGACGTACATATTGTTGTTGTTATGATGCTGTTCCCATGGAGACGAGCGCTCGATCGTCTAAGTATAGCTTCTTGTTGACCGGGCGAGGCGTCCTGTACTCAATGCGTACCCGTCACGTCTGCGTCATGATTGCGTCTCGTGTGTTAAACAAATACAAAAACACCCACAACCCTATAATTAATGACTATAACTGAAGCAAAGATGTATAATAAAAGTGTATACATATAACATTATGGTATATTTCCCTAATGAATAAACTCAGTGAAAAGGATTCCTACCTAAGACAGGATGATAATTCGCCTTCAAAAACGCGGTTATCACTGGCAGATTATACACTCGGGGTCTTAAGTCAGAATACCTCTTAAAAATTTACATAAAAGCAGTAACTCACCTGTGATTAACACGGACTCAGCAGGTAAGGATTCCACTGCCGGCGTAAATTAATTATATTACAAAAAAAGTAAAAAATAAATAAATTCATAAAAATAAAACAAAAAACTGGAAAATACGTCACCTCCTAATGATCGATTCACCATAAAAAAAAAAAACACGAAAAAAAAAAGAACACTACTCATCTGACGTCACAACAGCAAGCGAAGTACAATGGTGTAGAACGCTACATTGAGAAATCTTCCTGTAGTAATTACAGCGTTAGAGGTATGATTATTACGAATCTAGTGAGACGGGGCGTTAAATATAGCTCACCTGTCCTCCTTCACCCTGTGCTAAGCCAGAGACAGACCATTCTCTTCCTAGTTCACGTGCCGAGGTTCATGACACTGGACAACCTATCCTAACCTATTCTAATCTAAGCTAACTTAACCTAATCCAGACAATAATAATAATACAAACAAAGACGTTTAAATTACCAAGTCAAACCAGATTAGTATATGTAAAAATTATTAAAAAAAATGAAAACATGAAATAAGAAAAATCAACAATAATTCGTCCAAACTACAGTATATAAACACGTAGATATAATAATGCAAAAATTTGTTCAGGACGGAAGCTCTATACCAGACAAATAACATCTTGATCTGCCCAATGCATGTCCTACAGTTCCTCAGACAGACCCAGTACAGCATAAGATCAGCGTCGCCTAAGATCGTGGGTGACCTTCTTGGGTGACCTTCTTGGGTGACCTTCTTCAATATTATACGTTCATAATCTTGTTTATGGTTCCCTGTCACTGAGATCTGATGATGTCACTGGGTCCTACTGACAGTTATTCCATTATTGCAGGAAGTAGTGTTGGTAGAGAAGATAAACTAATATAAAATGTTAAATATATTATTGGTTACGTATATATATATACATATTCTGCATATACCGCTAGTCACACACATATATACTCATGTACCGTACACATACACAGGCAGGCAGGCAGGCAGGCACAGTAAAACGTTTGGTGGGTGGGTGTGTGTGTGTGCGTGCGTGCGTGTGTGTGTGTGTGTGTGTGTCGCCGTAGTCTCACCTGGTCTAATCACTTCTCGTACCACATAAGGTGATAACATTAACCTGTCTGTCCTCAACATTCCTACATCACCTTTCCGTATTAATGATCATTGTTCTCCACTGACTGAAGAACATCAAGTAAAACAAGAGAGAGAAAAAGAGAAAAAATAATACTGTCCTTGTCTTGGGCTTCCTTGTTCTAAATATACTGACAAAAAAAAGGAGAATGCTGACTAAACAAGAACAGGGAGACTTAACAGCAAAAGAAAAAAGATAATTGTTTTTGTTGTTATTATTATTATTATTATTATTATTATTATTATTATTATTATTATTATTATTATTGGTAGAAGTAGTAATAGTAGAGTAATAATAGTAAGAGTAACAGTAGTAGTAGTGGTAGTAATAGTAATAAGGGTAATTGTAGTAAGAATAATAGTAATCGGCACGACGGACTTCAAGACCGAGTACGTAACGGGAAAGATGAATGAGTGGGTTAGGGAAATCCAAGCTCTGTCTGAGATTGCTACACAGAGCCACATGCGGCTTTTGCGTCATTTACCCATGGAGTCAAGCATCGCTGGAACTACCTTATGCCCACTATCCCTGATATCGGACCCCTCCTCCACCCTCTGGAAGAAGCTATCAGCGTCAATTTCATTCCCAAATTAGTGAAACACCCTCACTTAACCCCAGCAGAAAGATCACTCCTTTCACTACCACAGAGACTGGGAGGAATGGGATTGACCAATCCAGAGGAGATTGCTGCCACCGAACATCAAAACTCAGTTAAGCTCACGGCAGCCCTCACGGACCACATAATAGCTCAGAACGCAACAGGGGAGGTGGATACCAGTGAAGTAAACAAGATTCGAAGGTCCATTACGACAGAACGACAGCATGGCCAAAGTGATAAGTTGCAGCAACTGTAGCTGCAGGTTCCAGAAAATTTGAAAAAAAGTAGCTACAGCGCAGGAGGAGGGCGCCTCGAACTGGTTAACTACGTTACCGATAAGGGCAAATGGTTTCAGTCTTAACAAACAAGAATTTACAGATGCCATTGCTCTAAGGTACGGTCGGCCAGTAGAAGGTTTGCCCTCCCAATGCGTGTGTGGCTCTTCCTATGATGGCGATCACGCCATGGTGTGCAAGAAGGGGGGCTTCAATTGTATGAGGCATGACGAGGTAAGGGATCTCACAGCAAATATGTTGAAGGAAATCTGCCGGGACGTCATGGTAGAACCGACCCTCCTTCCATTGGATGGCGAGATCTTCCAACACAGGACTTCAAACACATCTAACGAAGCCCGTGTGGACGTCAGTGCTCGAGGATTCTGGACGCGGGGACAGCGAGCTTTCTTCGACATCAGGATTTTTGATCCCATGGTAGCATGTCACCGTAACCTAGCTCTAGATGCTGCACATAAGAGGAACGAGAACGACAAGATAAGGGCATATGGGGAGAGAATCCAAAACGTTGATCAAGGCAGCTTCACTCCTCTAGTGTTCACAACCTCTCGTGGGATGGGACCAAGTGCAAGATGTTTCTACGCCAGACTCGCGGAGGTGATCTCCGAACAGAAGCAGCAGCCCAGAAGTTTTGTTACAGCCTGGATGAGATGTCGACTGTCTTTCTCTCTCCTTCGGTCGGCTTTGCTCTGCCTCAGGGAAACGAGAGCTTCTGCCCCAATTCCGACATCTGCTGCAGATATTGAGTATGTGGCTACTGTCACTGAATGCCGCATAGATCTGCGGCTCAACTTATTTAACACAGATAGGATAGCTTCTTATGCATTAGGATATTTAATATTAAGGTACTTAAATGGTGGCGAAGGTGTGGCTATTGGAGGAGGCTGGAGGCCACTTTAAAAAAAAAAAAAAAAAAAAAAAAAAAGTAGTAGTAGTAGTAGTAGTAGTAGTAGTAGTAGTAGTGTAGTAGTAGTAGTAGTAGTAGTAGTAGTAGTAGTAGTAGTAATCCTGTTTTACACTAAATAGGGTAAACTAATGCTTTCTTAATATTAGGAAATAAGGAAAATAAAGTTGGATACGGACTGAAAAAAAGAAAACTAATTTGCTTATACCCAAGAAAGAAAATAATATTGGATAATTTAGGGAAGAGGATTTTGCATTTGCCTTCAGCCACAAGAAACATACTGCTCTAATTATAGTTCTAAGGAGGATTTGTTTCTGTGGTAGCCTGAGTAAACAATAGCATGAGTGAGTAAACAATAGCATGAGTGAGTAAACAATAGCTTGAGTGAATAAACAATAGCCTGAGTGAGTAAACAATAGCTTGAGTGAGTAAACAATAGCTTGAGTGAGTAAACAATAGCTTGAGTGAATAAACAATAGCATGAGTGAGTCAGCTGTTAGTTTCCACGTCACTAGTTAAGGGGGAAAAATAAACTCGGTAGAGCAAGAAGTGGAATTTTAATCACTCATTCTAGTGGTGTGAGTTAAGGCTTGATCCACACACACACACACACACACACACACACTATAATCATTATTATTATTATGACATCATAGTGCCTCATAAGCGGAAAACTGTTGAGGTATGCAGGTAATCCCCGTATCAGGCCAGGCTCCAGGGTCAGCCCGGCCATCCCCACAGTTTCTACGACGCACTACCACCACCACCACGCATGACAACAATAACAAAAAACGTTTCACTAATGTTTCGCACCGAGTGGAAGTGTAAGAGGGGGGGGGGGGGGGAATCCCGGTCGCTCTGTCTCTCAATGTACAAGATGGTGACGTAATTTATCTTCTAATACCTTTTGTTTCTTTGTTTACTTATGTTACGACGTAGGTTCTTAGGAAATTTGTTTATTTACATTTAGGAACTGTGTGATATTGTCGTGAGGAACTGATGAACTTGTGCCGTATATATGAACCTATTGTCTGTAAATAAATCTTGTGGTAGTGATGAACATATTAGTAAAATAATCATGGGGTTGGTGCATGTTCAATATAATTTCATTCACACTATTGCAGCCTTTAATTAGGTTCGATGTCTCTGATACGTATATTATGTTTACCGAGGTGACAAAACCCTGCGTGATAGTGAGCTTTCCTGCTGGTTGTGTAGCGTGTTGATAGTAGAACCTTTCCTTCCCTTCTTTTGTTGGGGCTTTATGTTTTCGTCCTCAAGCACGCGAGTTTGTTTGGGTCCTTCTTGGCCACTCGTTCCTCCTTGGCCAACTCCTCATCATAAGTGACCTACATAACTCGGCGGACGGGAACACGACAAAGAAAACAGATGAAGTATTTGTCTCTATAAACATTTAATATTATTCTATGTATAATCCTTTATGTTTCTAATACTCTCGTGTTGTGTACTAATGGGGTGACACGCAAGGGTACACGTTACAGAACAAAATAAGAAGGTTAAAAAAAAAAAAAGGCGGCGTTGTGATTTTTATGACTCTACATTTCATGACATAAACACATAATCGTCCTCGTTATCAGACAGACAGGACCTTCTCTGCCTGACTGGACCTTGGCGTGTCAAGAGTCAGGGGGAGCGAGGAGGGACACACTGCTCTGTCATGCTTTAAATGCTGGTGAATCGTGAGGGAGATAATAACACACACACACACACACACACACACACACACACACACACACACACACACACACACACACACACACACTCTCTCTCTCACCAAAAGAGTGGTGACCGCAGAGGAACTGTCACCGCTGTGCTTCTCAGTGTCAAAATCAAAAACACTAAACACTGGGAAACTTAACGATAGTACAGACAAACACTAACTTTAGAGGAAATAGTAATTCAAATCTTAACATCTAAATATCCACAAGATTCACTGAGAGGCGACGTAGCAGTATAGTGGCGACAGGGAGTCAAGATGATCATGTAAAATTGTTCCTTAAAGCTCATTCCTATTAGTCAGATGAAACTAAGATAGAACTAGTTAAGGTGTGTGTGTGTGTGTGTGTGTGTGTGTGTGTGTGTGTGTGTGCGTGGGTGTGTGTGTGTGTGTGTGTATGTGTGTGTGTGTGCGTGTGCGTGTGTGTGTGTGTGTGTGTGTGTGTATGTGTGCGTGTGTGCGTGGGTGTGTGTGTGTATGTGTGTGTGTGTGTGTGCGTGTGCGTGTGTGTTGGACCTTAAAGCAGTATCATCTCTCACATAAAATTCTCTCCTGTTCTTCTGTTTTGTACTGAATACCTGTTTTCCCGTTTCATGGTGGATTAGTGTGTGTGTGTGTGTGTGTGTGTGTGTGTGTGTGTGTGTGTGTTAGTGTGTGTGTGCCAGTCTTAATGTTTTCTGTACTTTTCTTATCCCTTTCTTTCTCCTCCCTTTGTCTGTCTTTTTCTCATTCTTGCGTTGGTTTTCTTGGCTCGTACGTTTGTTTTCGTTTACTGGTCGGTCAATACTTGTACTAATATAGCCACAAACGTTTATTGCGTTCGTCAAGATGCGTGTACCCTTCCTCCCCTACCACCACAAAGACTTACAACCATGATTTAAACGTTTTGTATTGAGAGACGTTTGTTTAGATTATACGATGGATTGGCGTATGTTAGAAACGTTTATTATCGTGTTGGAGAAGTTCTAGTTGCCTGTGGGGTGAATTTTAGTGTCACGGCAGGTACGATTATTTACTTCCGTGCAGTAATACAGAATTGAGCTTCGTGGTAATAAAATTCTTAAAACAGTGAAAATTACGAGTTTAAAAAGAAAGGGAAATAGAAGAGGATTATAAAAGACCTCAATCTAAGGTAATTTATTTTTTGGGGGGTACATTTATTATTGTTATTCTTCATGGCACTATGTAAGAGACCCTACCAAGGTAATGTAACCAACCCGTCGAGGAAGTAAATGACTCCATGTTTGTTTATACTATGGAGCCTTTGTTGTTCTGGACCGAACGTATAATATTAATCGTTAATTTTCCTTACGTATATATAAAACTTATATCGTCATAAAATTAAAACGTTTGCTGTTGCATCGTGGCCAGTATGAAGGACATGTATGGTATTATTTACTAACCATAACGTTTGTTTTAATATTACCAAACGTTTTGATGTGCTATGATGAATCGTGAATCAATTCGTCTTTTGTTATTATTGTGGTCAGAGCGAACATATGTTAATTTTAACCCAAACTTTTATTGTATGGACACGACAAATACAAAACAGTGCTTAATGTCGTGACCAAAACCGTCAGTAGCTTTTTTCCCAGAATACGAATGTTGTCATCGCCACATTTTTTTTCCCGTATAAAAGTTTGACGCTCTTAAAACGTTTACAGACGCGGTAAGTGTTATATATATATTAGATTAGTAATGAGGAAAGTGAACGTTTATCGTCATAACATAACCACTACTGCGACTCGAAACATTCCATCCTCCGTGACGTGATTGTCTACATCCTGACATGAATGTTTTTAGTTGTGTCTGTATGTTCGTCTGTCTTACCACGAATGCTTATCTGTTAACATAAACCAAACATAATACTGACAAATCGTAAGGAAGACTTTATTGAACTTTTTATCAGAATAATTCGTCTGTATTGGTTTTATTTTCAAGCCCCGAGTGACTTATTATAATCTAACAGTGATAAAAAAAACTGGTAACTAGCTACCTGAATGACTTTGTGGGAATGATTAATAAACACCGTTGTATTAATTTTGAAATTGATTTAAGAGCAAAATGCTGTCGATAAAACTGTTAATAATAATACTAATAAAAACATTTACAATAATAATCAGTACAATTACAACAACAATATTAATAATAACATAATTACTCTTCCTATCAACGCTACTACTACTACTACTACCTTCACAGTTTCTTCAATTACTCCTAATGGCGGTACTGCATTGCAATAAGCTGCAATTTACGTTGATATCAAGCGCATTTCCGGGTCACCTGAATTAATTCCTATCAATGTGAACTAAAATATCAGATTATTTCCCGAACACAAAAACATAGTTTAAAAAATGTGAATATAAATGTATTTTCTATTGCCAAAATTAAAATAAAATAAACTGTAAATAAAAGTAATCCTAAAATGTTATGGTGAATGATAATTACAACAGCAATATATATACAGTGTGTGTGTGTGTGTGTGTGTGTGTGTGTGTGCGTGCCTAGCAACTGCTGTGTGGGGAGAGGACAGGTAGAGGGAGAGGGGAGAGAGGGAGAAGGGAGAGAGAGAAGGGAGGGGGAGAAAGGAGTGGGACAAGGTTGGGGAAAGTAGAAGGAAGGAAGGAAGGAAGGAGGG
>CAUDMG010001687.1:1115000-1277075 GCA_958450375.1 Homarus gammarus
AAAGTAGCTATAGCGCAGGAGGTGGGCGCCTCGAACTGGTTAACTACGTTACCGATAAGGGCAAATGGTTTCAGCCTTAACAAACAAGAATTTACAGATGCCATTGCTCTAAGGTACGGTTGGCCAGTAGATGGTTTGCCCTCCCAATGCGTGTGTGGCTATTCCTATGATGGCGATCACGCCATGGTTTGCAAGAAGGGGGGCTTCATATGCATGAGGCATGACGAGGTAAGGGATCTCACAGCAAATATGTTGAAGGAAATCTGCCGGGACGTCATGGTAGAACCGACCCTCCTTCCACTGGATGGCGAGATCCTCCAACACAGGACTTCAAACACATCTAACGAAGCCCGTGTGGACGTCAGTGCTCGAGGATTCTGGACGCGGGGACAGCGAGCTTTCTTCGACATCAGGATTTTTGATCCCATGGCCGCTTGTCACCGTAACCTAGCTCTCGATGCTGCGCATAGGAGGAACGAGAACGACAAGAGAAGGGCATATGGGGAGAGAATTCAAAATGTTGAATAAGGCAGCTTCACTCCTCTAGTGTTCACAACCTCTGGTGGGATGGGCCCAAGTGCAAGATGTTTCTACGCCAGACTCGCGGAGCTGATCTCTGAACAGAAGCAGCAGCCCAGAAGTTACGTCACAGCCTGGATGAGATGTCGACTGTCCTTCTCTCTCCTTCGGTCGGCTTTGCTCTGCCTCAGGGGAACGAGAGCTTCTGCCCCTACTCCGACAACTGCTGCAGATATTGACTATGAGGCTACAGTCACTGAATGCCGCATGGATCTGCGGCTCAACTAATTTAACACAGATAGGATAGCTTCTTATGTATTAGGATATCTAATATTAAGGTAAATAAATGGTGGCGAAGGTATGGCTATTGGGGGAGGCTGGAGGCCATTTAAAAAAAAAAAAAAAAAAAAAAAAAAAAGTAGTAGTAGTAGTAGTAGTAGTAGTAGTATCCTAGTTTTAATCTGTGGTTTTAACAAATAATATATCAAATCTGTTCATTCTAAACCACCAACATTCACTGCAGTACTCTTCTTCACCTTACCAACACCCACCCATACTGACTCTCACCCTAGTATGAGTCACTTCACACTAATCCAAGAAAATTTTCACCTCAACCTCTCTACAACACCCTTAATCCTCCCCCCCCCCCCCAAAAAAAAAAATACCTCACCCTAAACCATTCTGACTTGCTTTATGCACCTTAACTCTCTCGATTCAACCCCCCCACAAAAAAAATCACCCTAATTCCACCATAAACCCAGGATATCCAGCCTACAGTACCCTGATCCAGCTAATCCTCACCCCCTACCACATCCTAATTCATTCTTTCACTAGCACTGTTGTTGTTGTTGTTGTTTGGCCTTTTTTTTTTTTTTTTTTTTGTTGTGTGTGTGTGTGTGTGTGTGTGTGTGGCTTAATGAATAATTTGGTCTCATTTGCATACTGGTGTAATTAGCAAGTGTTGTCGTAACTTTCAGATACTGTTACGACGTTACAGTTACAACGAAGGCGAGATTTACAGTAATTATATTCCCGCATATAAGCAACTCTCTCTAGTCATCTAGGGGGAATTTATGAGTGGGATGGGGGGGGGGGGGGGGAAGAGGGGGGGATAGGAAGAAAGGGGATGGGGAAGGCAGTTTGCTATGTATGTGTGTGTGTGTGTGTGTGTGTGTGTGTGTGTCTGCACTCCCCAAACCCCGACCCTCTTTCTCACCCCTCCCTCCACTCTACATTCCCCTCCTCACATTGCCTCTCCAACGCCCCCCCCCCCTCCATTCACCTGTTCCCTTTCCTCCCTTCCCACCCCCCCCCTCTCAAACATCTACCTGTCACACAAATTTTCCCCCTCCCCAACTCACCATCTTCTCACCTCCCTATCGCCCACCTACCTCACCCCATATCACCCACCTATCTCATCTCCCCCATCATCCACCAGCAACACCCGCCTACTCCCCCATCACTCACCTTCCACCCACTAACCTACTCCACCCATTTACTCTACCCACCCCTATCAAACCTTGTAACTCCCCTCCCCTCCCTCTCCCCTCTCGGACAGGTGTTTGAGCCACCCACGCTACTGACCCAACAAGTGTTAGCGTACGCCCACACTGCCAGATAATACAGGTGGCACTTTCTCCATACTAGGAAGGACTGGCGCTTTTCAGGTAAATACCGGCACACAAAATTTACTGGGAAGTATTGGCACTATACAAGCAAGTTCTAGCATCGTACTGGGAAATTGTGGCACTGTGCTGGGATGTTCTTGACTGATCACAGTAACACAAGCGTGACACAAGTAACATAGAAAGTGACCCCAGTGTATTAAATAGTGACCCTGGCACCATATAGAGACCTAGACATCATATAAAGGCACTGGCGTCACTAAGTAATATTGGCACTATAATTACTGTTTCTCAAGCGCAAGAATGCACGCACCCCCCCCCCCCCACACGTGTCCTACAACACGAAAAATAACTTTGACTTCACCTCCCCCCCATAACAGCAACTCCTCCCATAACTTTAATCACTTTGAAACTTGTGTGTCTATGTTTAGTAATTGTACCTGGACCTATAACTGTAGCTGTAATATTATTTCTGCTGTCATATGAATTTCATCTTATAAATTCTGTCACTAGCTGTCAATGTTATGTTATTATCACACACACACACACACATAACGTAAACACCTAGAAAAAGTGCAAAAGAGGGCATGCAAGATTATTCTCTCCCCCTTCCTACTCCACATATCAAGAAGCGCTCAACACCCTGACCCTCTCGGCTCTCAATGACCATCACCACGACCTCATCTGCACCTGAGATCCCTCGCCCGAGAATTGCTGTTCGACACAACAACCGCATCCATCCCATACGAGCACGAACTGATCGCTATAAGAACAGCCCAGTCCCAACCATTGTAAAACTTATAAATAACTTGTAATCAACCAGTGTATTCACTCCCAGTCAATCTTACTTTTTGCACTGTCACTATGTTGAAATGCCCTGTAGTTTGAGCTTCTCCCCACCTAGTTATTATATATCATTTTGTATCACTTATGTTACTTGTATAATATTTGTTAATCAAGAGACCCATTCCCCAATTATGTAACTGTATATTTTCAGCAGAGTGAGGGTAGGGACAACGTTGTTTAATTATTGTGGTAAAAAATTCAAGTTAGCAAGGAATTCATTTACAAGAGGCATGATATGTATGTGGTATGTAAGCCATACTCAGACTATGTGGCTCTCCTGTGGCACCCTAAACTTGGAGTAGATGGCTCTTGTGTGGCTGCCAGAACTTAGAATATAAGAACATAAGAACATAAGAATGGAGGAAACTGCAGCGGGCCTATTGACCCATACTGGGCAGTCCCGTTTATACCCAACTCCTATTGCTCATATAAGCATCCAACCTATGTTTCAAGCTATCCAGCGTATTCGAGTTAATGATGATATTTGGTAACTTGTTCCATTCATTCACTACTCTGTTTCCAAACCAGTGTTTACCTATTTCACGCCGAAATCTAAATTTGTCTAATTTAAAACCATTGTTACGAGTTCGCTCCTGGTTGGATAGTTTGAGTACCTTCGTAATGTCCCCTTTGTTTAACCCTGACTTCCATTTATACACCTCAATCATATCGCCCCTCACTCTACGTCTCTCGAGGGAGTGCAAATTAAGATGCTTTAACCTGTCTCTGTATTCAAGGTTCCTAATGGCCGGGATTAGTCTTGTCATTCTCCTCTGGATTCTTTCCAATGATTCTATATCCATTCTGTAATACGGTGACCAGAACTGAACTGCGTAATCCAGGTGAGGTTTCACAAGAGCTAGATATAATTTTAAGATGACCTCGCTAGTCTTGTAACTAACACTCCTTTGTATGAACCCAAGTACTTTATTAGCCTTGTTACGAGCAAAAACACATTGTTTACTTGGCTTAAGATTCCTACTTATCATTACTCCTAAATCTCTCTCGCAGTCGGGTTCCACAATGGCATCGTTGTTCATCTGGTAACTGGTTTCCCTGTTTACATCTCCTATACTGAGTACTTTACATTTGTCCACATTGAACTTCATCTGCCATTTTTCCGACCATTCGAAAAATTTGTTTAGATCTTCCTGTAGTTTTGCAAAGTCCTCGTCAGATTTAATTACACGTCCTATTTTAGTGTCATGAGCAAATTTACTTATGTTGCTGTCTATGCCGATATCAATGTCGTTTATGTATATAATAAATAATAATGGTCCAAGTACTGAGCCTTGGGGAACTCCACTAGTGACGTTGCTCCAATGCGATTTAGTGCCGTTTATGCTCACTTGCTGTTTCCTGTCCTGTAACCACGCCCTAATCCATTTAAGGATATTACCTTTGATGCCATGCGCTTCTACCTTTCTAATTAGTCTTTCGTGGGGGACTCTGTCGAAGGCTTTGCTAAAGTCGAGATATACCACATCATAATAGTGCCCCTCGTCCACCGATTCGAAAACTGATGAAAAGAATGTTAATAGATTCGTTAGACAAGAACGCCCGCTTGTGAAGCCATGTTGTGACACCCGGAACTTAGAATATGTGGCACCTGGAACTTAGAATATGTAGCACCCGGAACTTAGAATATGTAGCACCCAGAACTTAGAATATGTAGCACCCAGAACTTAGAATATGTGGTACCCAGAATTTAGAATATGTAGCACCCAGAACTTACAATATGTGGTACCCAGAATTTAGAATATGTGGCACCCGGAACTTAGAATATAAAACTCCTCTGCCACCACGGAATAGATGGGAAAAACACAGTCATTATGCAACGTAATTTGAAGGTCATAATTGACAAATAAGTGTTAACTCATTATCATTACTTTTCACCATATTATTGTCCTGTCAAAATCGTCCATTATTAATATGTGGTATAATAAATGTCGTGTCATGGTGTGAAATATGTGTTATAATTAGTATAATCATCACACAAAGACTGGCATGATATGGATGGTGTTGCGGACTGGATTTTTCCGCGGATTGTTCTATGGTACAACAACAACAACAACAACAACAACAACAACAACAATAATAACAACAATAATAATAACAATAATAATAATAACCATAATCTGAGCTACCTACAAAAGATGTTCAGATAAAATAAATGAACTAAAACGAAACAAAAATAATATAAAAATGAAGATGAAAGGAAGAATTGGGTGTAAATGCGTTTTGTTTATGCATTAATACGATCATTCAGTTCTCAGGCCTGCGGGCGGGTGGGTGGGTGGGTGGGTGGGTTGCTGGTGTACTGGCGTCGATGTGTTTTGGTTAGGGAAGCTGACGCAACCGCTCAAGTGATTGCTTGCGAGATGCCTGGGCGATGTTGTTGATGTATTGCATAATGTTGGGTGGTGACACAGATAGGAATGTGTGAGAGAGAGAGAGAGAGAGAGAGAGAGAGAGAGAGAGAGAGAGAGAGAGAGAGAGAGAGAGAGAGAGAGAGAGAGAGTGTGTGTGTGTGTGTGTGTGTGTGTTTGAGTACATGTATGTCTCTGTATATTTGTATATCTCAGGGTGTTTGTTTTCCCGTGTGTGAGTAATTGAGGGAATGGTGATAATGATGATGATGATGATGATGATGACAATGATAATGAAAGACCACCACCATTAAGAGGACCATGGAGACACTGAGGAAGGGGTCGGGTGAAAGGGACTGTGAGGGGCTGTGAGGGACTGTGAGGGGCTGTGAGGGACTGTGGGAATTAATACTAACACTACAATAAAGAAGTAACCAATCTTCTTATGCCTAAACTTTGACAATTGTATGAATATTTGAAAGGAATTACAGACAATTGCTTAATCACTGGTAAGGTTGGGATAGGCAAAGTTGGAATGTGTGTGTGTGTGTGTGTGTAGGTTAAGGTAAGGACGTGACCTATATGCCCCCTAGGCCATAATATTAGTGGCGGTGACAGGTAATCACAGGTAGAGGTAATTGGCTCAGGTGTAGCCACCACCACACCATTCAAAGGTGAGGCGGTACGGTACAGCCCCCAAGAGAAAGACTCCTACATAAGTCAACTGTGCCAAGGTTAATGTCATCCTCGACTTAACCCTTCTGATCAAGTCACCTACCTCTCTCTCTCTCTCTCTCTCTCTCTCTCTCTCTCTCTCTCTCTCTCTCTCCAATTATGTCTCGCACTTCATCCACCCATACCACTAATCCCTCACCTCCTCTCTTCCCCTCCACATCCATCCTCCATCCATCTACACCCATCCTACATCCTCCCTCCCTCCCATCTATTCCTCTCCTCCATACCCTCCACATATCACCCCCCCCCCCATTCCATATTCTCCTTCCTTCCTTCCACATTCCTTCCACTACCTCCCTCCCACCCTCACCTTCCTCTCCTCCATACCCTCCACAAATCACCCCCCCCCCCCATTCCATATTCTCCTTCCTTCCTTCCACTACCTCCCTCCCACCCTCACCTTCCTCTCCTCCATATCCTACACGTGCTCCCTCCCCTCCATCCTTCCACATCCCTTCACAACCTCTCCCTCCCTCCCACACAAACCTGTCTGTTCCACATTTCCCCTGGTAGGCAGCAGCGTTTAGCGTGTGCTTCATTTGTTTAGTTTAACAAGTGACATTCATCTGTTATCCTGACAGTGTATGTGTGTGTGTCGGAGACCCCAGTGGGCGACCCGGTCATTCCTCCACACATTATATTGGGGCGTGTGTATGTTGTATGTCGTATTTGTATGTTGTACGTGTGTGTGTATAAGTGAGTGTGTGTGTGATTTATATGTTTGTTCTCAGTTTTGGGGAGTCGATTTGAGTTTAATTGGGATCTTGTGCAGTTTAGACACCCCAGAGTGACCACCTCGGGTACCTAATCTCCCCCCAGTGACGTTAGACCATAGAATCCACCTGATGATTTGGCACCCCAGCTTAACCCACCTGAAGTTTAAACACTCTGACAGTAACCAGGGTGCCTAAACATCATGAGATCCGATATATGTACTATAACTGATTTCGATATTAACTTAAAAGCAAGAAATATATCGTAATGATTTATAAGTAACTATTAATCAAAGAACATTAATTACAATGTTATGGTCACTCTTGTAATACTGTACATAATTAGATATAACCCGACGGTAACTAACATAATAACAAGTGAGTGAGATTAATTCTGAAGTACAAGGTTGATAAAGTACCACGTCCTCACTGGGTACAAAATGATTACGAATATAATTACGTGGAGTTAATTGATGGAATGAGTATTGATAAGAATGTTTATATTGACGATAAGGAGATATTGGATTAGATAAGGGGATTCTAGTGTGTTAATTGAGGCATACATGTGATCCAATCCTACCTTGAACCTTCATTGATTATTATGGAAATTCGCTAAAAATGTGAACTCAATACCAATCCTAAAGAAAAATAAATGTAAAAAAAAATAAATAAAAATTAGACGGGAAAGAAAATGTAATACTATGAACGAGGGAAGATATACTTAATTGTTGTTATATAAAGCGATAAAGGAACTAATTAATGAACGTAAAATTAAGGGCTGTTGACCTCCCCCCTCCCTCCCCCATAAAAGGTGTGTGATATGTGTCAATAATGTGTAAAGAGTGTGTTTTATTTTCATGTTTTTTTTTGTTTCGTTTGTATAGTGTTTGTTATTATTGTTAGTGTTATTATTTTTTTTTTACTCAGAACGTTATTCATTATTTATTATTATTTATCTTCGGTTTTATCTGTGTTTTCCTCCTCCTCCTCTCTCTTCGTCTCTCCCTTTCTCCTCCCCCCCCCCCCATTCACTAAATATCTCCTCCATCACCAAAAACTTCCCTTTAACTTTTGCCTTTCCCTCATTTCTACCCCTCCTCCTCCTCCTCCTATTCCTCCCTCCAACATGTCATCCATCTTACCTCCCCTTCCTCCTTCCATCCTCCAAACAATCTTCTTATCTCACCTCCCCCCCTCCTCTCCCTCCCCAACCATCCAGAGTTTCAAAGATTTTCCAAGCTTCTCTCTCCTTCACCCCCCCCCCCCCATATAGGCACCATAAAGGGCGCCATCATCATAGTTGAGAAAAGAAATAAAAGGGTAAAAGCACTCATCACTTCGAGCTCCTGGAGAGAGGAACAATGCCTTCATTATACAGTTAAACCTGCCGCCCTATTGCATTATACAGTATATATAGAAAAGATTATACATACATACATACATACATACATACTATACGTCCATACAGACAGACTTGAGTTACCACCTAGTATGAATTACTCTAAAGCAACACTTGAAAAACTCACTCAGTCATGGTGTGAGTTGTTTGATGACAGTAACCTACCCTAACACGTCCAGGTTAGGTGTGGCACTTCGACAGGTCATGGAAGGGTTTTAAACTAGATGAAAATAGATATTTACCACACACACACACACACACACGCGCGCGCGCGCGCGCACACACACACGCGCGCGCGCACACACACACACGCGCGGGCACACACACATACACACACACACGCGCGCGCGCGCGCACACAGTCCCCTAACAACCTCAGGCCAGTTGCCATTACCCCCATACCCAGTCTACTCTATGAGGACCTTGCTTTTGAATGGGCATTTGCTCGTATTTATCAGTCAATTGATCCACAGCAACTTGGCAATATGAGGACCTCCTGTACATCACACTGCTTAGTTAGTTTCCTCTATTTCCTGCACAAAAACCTGGAGAAACGTAAGACATCGCTGACCGTTGCCCTTGTTGAATTCAGGAAGGCTTTTGACCTTGTTGATCACTCACTGTTATCAGCAAGGCCATTGCACTAGGGCTGCCCACCAACCTGGTCTCATGGCTCACTGATTTCCTGAGTGAGTGTCATCAGGCAGTGAGGTACCAGGATTCTGTCTCCACATTCCAACACCTCACCTGCGGTGTTCCCCAAGGGACCAAGATGGGACCACTGTGCTTCCTCATCCTGATCAACGACGCTCTATCGGACACTCCTCACAGGTGGAAGTACGTGGATGACTGCACTGTGGGGGTTACAGTGGACAACACCTCACCGGACTACTCATCGCTACAAGGCACCCTGGACAGGCTACAGGCATGGACTACGGAGAACAAGGTCACCATCAACCACACCAAAACCGTAGTCATGCACATCAATACCGCCACCACTCCAGTGCAAGCTCCAGCAGTCACAGTGAGTTCCCATCCTCTCCAGTTAGTGCAGTCGGCCAAACTCCTGGGTGTTATCATAGACCACAAACTGGGCTGGAAGGCCGATGTAAACAACACAATCAAGGCAGCCTCGTACAGACTCTACATGCTATGGCGACTCAGGTCACTTGGGGCACCCACGCCAGAGCAGAGGACTATCTACAACGCCTTTATTCTCCCCATATTAACGTATGCGTCACCTGCCTGGTCGTCTTCTCTCAACTCTACCCAACAATGTCAGCTAGAGAAGGTACAGAAAAGGGCCTGCAGAATCATGCACGGCACAGACTACTACGGCTACAACAACGCTCTCTCCACCCTGGAAATGCCATCCCTCAGTGACCTCCACCACCAAGCACTAGCAAGGTTTGACAGTGGACTATTGCACCATCCTTGTCATCGCCACCTCCTGCCACCAGCAGTCCCCCGCCCACCTCGCACAGTCCGCCACTACAACAAAATTCAGCCCATAAGAGCCCGTACTGATAGATATAAGAATAGCACAATCCCATCTATTGTTAAAATAATAAACAACTCCTGATTTATGTACTGTACAGCCCTGTAAATGTATTGAACGTATATTATTATGTCTAAATCACATGTAAGTTTGTATATTTTCAGCCATCAGCTGCAACTCTATTAATAAACCGTTTATTATTATTATTATTATTATTATTATTATTATTATTATTATTATTATTATTATTATTATTATACATACACGCGCACACTGGCTAGATGACTATAATTATTTTATTTAAATCAGGCATCGAACCCTGGCGTAGCGAGAGGCAGGTGTGTATGTTGGCCCAATAATCTACATCTCTCAAACACATATACAAGGTTTAACAAGTGTTTACATAATGACAGGTGTGTGTGTGTGTGTGTGTGTGTGTGTGTGTGTGTGCTAATTTCGCCGGCGGGGTGGACATCGAGTACCGGATGAAGGGTCTTTTCAACATAAGACGACTCCAGGCAGAAACAAAGGTATCCGGAGCTTCCATTACTGAACTTCAGTATGCAGACGACCTCACCCTTGTTGCTCACACTGAACACGACCTACAGGAGATCCTGAACACCTACACAGATGCTTAGGCACACTTCGGCCTTGAGATGAATGTACGTAAGACTCAGATTCTCTTTCATCCTGCCCCTGGTTCAGCCACACCACCACCATCCATCCAGCTGAACGGTACTACCCTCTCTAATGTTACCCACTTTCGATATCTCGGCTCCCACCTGTCCACCACCGCGGACATCGATGAAGAGATTCAGCACCGGATCAGATGTGCATCTCGAGGCTTTGGCAGACTCCTTACCTGTGTCTTCAGGTGTAGGGAGCTGATATTAACTATAAAGTTGCAAGTATATCGAGCAGTGGTCCTCCCCACCCTGCTAAATGGCAGCGAGGCATGGGTCACATACAGGAGGCACCTCAAGGCACTTGAAAACTTTCACCAACGTAGTCTACATTCAATCCTCCGAGTTCGCTGGGAAGACAAGAGAACAAATACCAGTATTCTTGCTGACACTAACTGTAGGAGCAGCAAGGCTACTATTATCCATGAACAACCACGTTGGACTGGCCATGTTACCCGCATGGACGACAGTAGACTGACAAAGCAGCTATACAGTCACCTAACGAAGAGTAAACGTAACTTTGGCGGGCAACTGAAAAGGTATGAGGATAGTCTTAAGTCAAACCTGAAAAAGTGCCAAATCGACCCCGTCACCTGGGAGACGATTACTCACGCCGTAACTCTTGAAGGAGCACCACATACCGAGGAAGACAAGCGTCAACGCCGGAAAGACGCTGCCGCCGCCACTCCCTCACTAGATGTAGCCCCCCACATGTGCAACATCTGTGGAAGACACTGCCGGTTCCGTATCGGCGTCTCTAGTCACATCAGAGCTCACTCAAGGAGCTGGATGATCGTCATACTCTAATCCGAGTGACAGCAAAGTAGTAGTAGTGTGTGTGTGTGTGTGTGTGTGTGTGTGTGTGTGTGTGTGTGTGTGTGTGTGTGTGTGTGTGTGGCCCTCAACCAAACAGATGAGCTTAAGAGAAAAGGAGAAGAAAGAGAAAAGAAGACGAAGTAGAAGAAAATGAAAGAAAAAATTTAGATAAGAAAACAGAAGCATAAAATACTTCCTCCTCTTCACCCTCCACTCTCTTCCTTCCTCCTCTCTTTCCTCCTCTCCACTCTCCTCTTTCCGCCTCACCACCCCCCCCCCTCTCCTCCTCCTCTCTACGACGTACAACGCTCCAATGAGCTGCTAAAACCAGGGTATTCCCCGCCCATCATCTGTATATTATCTGGGCCATAAACTTGAATCCCTCGAGAGTGTGGACACATGTGTGGCCATATTATAGATCCCCCAGAGAGTGTGGACACATGTATGGCCATATTATAGATCCCCCAGAGAGTGTGGACACATGTATGGCCATATTATAGATCCCCCAGAGAGTGTGGACACATGTATGGCCATATTATAGATCCCCCAGAGAGTGTGGACACATATATGGCCATATTATAGATCCCCCAGAGAGTGTGGACACATGTATGGCCATATTATAGATCCCCCAGAGAGTGTGGACACATGTATGGCCATATTATAGATCCCCCAGAGAGTGTGGACACATGTATGGCCATATTATAGATCCCCCAGAGAGTGTGGACACATGTATGGCCATATTATAGATCCCCCAGAGAGTGTGGACACATGTATGGCCATATTATAGATCCCCCAGAGAGTGTGGACACATGAATAGATATATTACAAAGTGTGATCAGTTTAGTTATATTTTATAGGTGATGCAGCGACGTGAAGCTACGACCTAGTAAGGGACTCCGGTGTGGTTTAACTATATCACTATTATGACAAAAAATCTCTTATTGTTGTGTCGGATCTTGGTATCAGCTCCCGTCAAGAGTGATTCATAATACCACAGATAGATTTAAAAATAACCTAGATTTGTGGTGTTGGTCCAGTGTTTACCTTTCCTGATCTGGCTGAAAATGTTCGTCACACCTGAGGGACTTTTTTTATGAGGTGTAGTTTACGGCAGTCAGTGACATAAGATCATCGTTATGCTTTGTCTTATCTCTGGTAAAACTTAATTTATAATACGACTGAATGAAACCTTTTGAAGGCAATGATTATTATTATTTTCTTTTTTTTTTTTTTGCAAACTATTGAGTGTAATTTTTTTTTTCTGGGAGGAGGGAGTTAAGGAGACGTTAAGTTACTAGTGCTTTATTATACGATTATTACTAGGACAGACAATTTTTTTTTAAAGTCACGCCACTGCTGTCCAATGTTGATCTGACCATGGCATGTTGCACACTTCTACAGCCTGACGTGGTAGTGTACGAGAACAAGTTACGGGAGTGCTTTCAGACATGCATGAATGCGTATCTAAAATTCATTCTCTCTAAATAACTAAAACTTTTGCTAATGGCTTTTTGATACAGCAATGTTGTAGAGTACCGGGGAGAGAGGGGGAGGGAGGGAGAGGGAGAGAGGGGGAGAGGGAGAGAGGGGGGAGACGGAGAGAGGGGGGAAGAGAGGGAGAGAGGGGGGAGAGGGAGAGAGGGGGGAAGAGAGGGGGAGAGGGAGAGAGAGGGGAGAGGGAGAGGGGGGAAGAGAGGGGGAGAGGGAGAGAAGGGGAGAGGGAGAGGGGGGAGAGAGGGGGAAGGGTGAGAGCTGGGAGAAATGGAGAGAGGTGGGGGAGGGAGAGACGGGGAGAGAGGGGGAGAGAGGGGGGAAGAGAGGGAGAAGGAGAAAGGGGGGAGGGAGAAGGGGGAGAGGGGGACGTTTCCTGGATGAACCTGATAAACAATATTACATCGTTACGTTCAACTCTCTATGTAAATTAGTGAGTGTATTTCATTTCTATAAATAAAATATTCATCCTTACATTTAGAAACGTAATTAGGCTGGACAGTTACCAACATGCAGATAAAATTCAACAACAATAAATTAGGGTTCAGCCAATCACAAACGAAGAAGCATTATATTTTTTTAAGATTCCAGTTAAAACACCGTCGATAGAAATCCAACAAAAAATTCACCTATTTGGCAAAAACACACAAAAATGTCATCCTTTAAAACACAACTCAGATTGGACAATGACCTACACACCGCTAATCTTCAAGAGCAATTAGGAATGCAATTACGAACAGAGAGGAAATCTGTGTAGAAACTCAGCTAAGTCGAAAAACAGATTCAAAAGTTCCACTGAAAAACAACACGCCAAAAAACAGCCTTACTCTCTGGACACACACACTCGAAAACAACGCACTCAGGATTTACAAACAACCTTGCGTACACAAACACATTGTTACGTCCTACTTCTACCTCCCCCTCCATCACCACTCCCACCCCCCCCTCCTCCACCCAACACCACCACTCCTACCTCCCCCTCTACCCAACACCACCACCACCCTCACCACCACCAGCTCCCTCACCTCCACCACCCCCTCCACCAACACCCCCACCCCACCTACTATATCAAAACTAAACATTTATACTCGCCATCCCCTCACACAGGCCCATAATTTTTAAACAATAACCCATTTATCCATTAGGTATACCCCCAGTCAGCGGAAAAGCGAAGGCTCACCTCTTCTATAATTTAAGTAGCGACAGGAGTAAAGGGGGGGAGGTAAGAGAGGGGTAAATGTTAAGAGGGGAAGGGTGGGGGGGCAGGGGGAGGGTGAGAGGTGAGAAGGGGAGTGGAGACCTAAGCAATAACCAGTATTTCAAGACCCATTAACTTTGGTCATAATAGAGCATGTGGAATGGGGAATGTAGCTCACCCGTCATACTCGAGATAATGCCCTTCACTAGTAATGGCTATTTTTCCTCCCTTCTCTCTATTCTCTGTTTCTTCCCCTCTCTCTTTCCTCTTTTTCCCTCTTCCCTCTCTCTTTCTTCCTTTTCCCCTCCCATCTCCCTCCCTCTCTCTTTCCTCTTTTTCTCTCCCCTTAATAGCGTCCTAAGGAAATTAGTATTGCACTTTTCTCTCCTCCGGCCTTTTATTCTTCCGCTTCTCCCTTCCCTCTCACTCCTTCATTCCTCCTCCTCCTCCACAACCAACTGTTCATCATTACAGTAAAGACAGCAAACAGTCAGTTTTCGCTGTATAACATCTATGTTCGGTGTAATGAGCTGCGAGCGGATGTGTTACCAAAGCCATCAGGTAACAATGCTATGCTGTGTATGGGTGACTTTAACTCTCGTCACACTGTCCTCGGTGATGTCCAGTGTAACTCTAATGGGAGGGTGTTCGTGAATTACATCAATAATCATAATATCACTGTATACGACACAGACAAAGTGACACATCTGATGGGGGGCAGACCTGATGATGTGATTGGGTATAACCTAGTAGACAGTAAAGTCAAGGCTAAGGTCATCTCAGAAAACCTAGTCAGTGATCATTATGCAATACTTACTGAGTACACTGTTGCTGATGTCAAGTGTGAACCCCATCCTTAGCTCAGAATTAACATCCCAGATAATCTTAAACTGCACTTCAAGGCCTACATCCACAGATGGTATGCTGGATATACACCTGGGTCAGTGGGTGAATTTTGCTGTGATCTTGTAAATGTCATTACCACATATTATACCACCTGGGTTAAGTCAAGTATGAAGGGGGTAGCACTAAACCACCTCTGTGGACACATGACCCCATCCTCACCAAAGAACGAGAGAAGATAGAACAGCTTGCCAACACTTATAAGCAAAATAAAACTAGTGATAACCTCCTCGAATTCCTCAAAAAATGCAGAGCATTTCGTGAACTCAAAGGTCAGGTGAAAAACACCTATTGGGAAAAATTCTTACAGGGGATTAATAGAACAACCACTCAAGCAGAAGTGTGGAACAAAATTAGACCCATTACCAAGACACCCACCCCAGTCCAACTTCATCACAGCCCTGCGGAATATGCTGACATGCTATTAGACCAATGGTCTAGTGTGTCATAAATCACTTCCCTGCCTCCTAACATACAGCAATATCTTAACACCACACACATTAATAGGGGTAGCAATATTGAAATAGCCTGTTCCTCACCAAACCTTACAGACCAGTTTCCTATAACGCACCACGAACTAACACCAGCACTAATAAAAGGTGAATCATCCTCCCCTGGTGAGGATGGCATAACCTACAATACCCTGAGATTGTTAAATGAGGTCCCTAACCATCCACTGCTTGACCTGTATCAAATGAGCCTCACACAGGGTATTCTGCCTAAGACATGGACTCATGGAAACATAGTACCAATCCCTAAAGCTAACTCTCCAGACTTCAGGCCAATTTCACTCGCATCCTGTATGAGTAAAGTCCTTGAAAGAGTTGTTCTCAACCGTCTCATGTTTCAAGTCAAAAACAAACTGGCCCATAATCTGTACGGGTTCATGCCCGGGCACAGCACACAGGCATGCTTTGTAGAATATCTTGTTTACTCAAAAGATAAGACACAAATAGCCTTCATAGACCATAAATCAGCCTTTGATGTAGCTAATAGAGACATTATACTTGAGCAACTAGCTAATTTTGGCATCCAAGGTAACCTCCTGACATGGATAAAAGGTTATCTGTCCAACAGGTATGCCAGTGTTCTGTTTAGGGGAGTTAAAAGTACCAGAATGAGAGCATCTGAGCTTGGCATGCTTCAGGGAGGAGTGTTAAGTCCTATGCTCTTTAATATACTGATGCACAAGCTTATTGCTGACATTCCAGTTCAGCCAAACGAGGCTGTAATATGCTATGCTGATGATCTCTGCATTATGACATAGACCAAGCTCAGGCTCCAAGCCTTGCTGGATATATTTGCTCAGAGGACTGTGGAATGTGGTCTCATAATATCTGTTGACAAGACGAGGGTCCTCAATCTTCGTCCTGCTCACCCTCTGCCTCTTGACTATAACATTAACAGCGTGCTCTTGGAACTATGTAGCTCTTATAAATATCTTGGAATTTGTGTGAATGATGCAAACTTTGTCGGCAACCTTCGTGCCAAACTAATGCAGTGCATTAAACCCCTCAGAACCCTTGTTGGCAAGGGCTATGGAATTAACATCACCTATGCTCGTACTTTCTATCTTCACTTCATTCGTTCTGTAGTTGAATATCATGCTCTCCATCTTGTGACTATTCTGCCTAAACAACTCAACATCTTTGAGGTAGTGCAAAAGGAAGCCAAGTGCATCATTCTAGGATGCCCAAAATCAACCAGAATTGTAAACATGAGGAAAGAGCTCGGGCTGCCCTCCGTATCTGAGAGGATAGCTCTACTTAATACCATGTTTTGTGTCAAAGGTTTGAAGAACAATGGTCCCCAACTACAGCTCAAACTGAGCTGATGTTCTATCTAAGTAATCCCGACGATCTCGCTAACCTTCCACAATAGACTATCTTTGGGGCGTGGCCTCATACAAGTGTTGCAGATCTCTTGAAGCTGAATGTCCCAATCACCCCAGACGAGCCTATTAATGCCATTCCCCCTTGGCTGGATATATCAGTCCCTGTTAGTTACACTCCTGTTGGTAGTAAGCAAATGTTAAACACCCATGTGAAGAGATGTGCCACACTAGAAACTATTAACAGACACATAGAGAGTATTAAATCAAGTGAAGGTTATGCTTTTACTAATGGTTCTGTGCAGACAAACACAGGTAGAACAGGCTGTGCAATTGCACTACATATATATATATGTCATGGGTTGCGTTAGGCTTACCCACGCAACCAACTCCAAAGTTTGTTTTACCAGAGATAAGACGCCCGGCGAGGCATAACTGGGACATGTATTTTTCAATTAGTGTATGTAAGCCAGCCTTTAGGGGGGTGGGCAGTGAAACAGTATTGTACTGTTCATCGCTTCACACCCAAAAACCTCATTTTAAATAGTATCCCCTGAGCCATGGGTTAGTTAAGACGTCGTCTCCATCCTCTCCCTCCTGAAAGGGGGCGGGACACCACACCACACAGAGTCCTCCACCGCCACTCCGTCCTGTGATCTGTCGTCGACACGAGATTAAGTGTGTTAACCTAGGTTGTTATCCCCGTGGAAATATCACGTGTGGATGCCTGGTTGCGACAAAAGTAATCCAGGCTGGCCTATCAAACCTACAGTAAATGGTTAATTAATTCATGCTTACAGAGTTCTCCTGCACGACACCCGTCTACGGTGACCGTGATCGACACGAGACTAAGTGTGTTAACCTAGGTTTGTTATCCCCGTGGAAATATCACGTGTGGAAGCCTGGTTGCGACAAAAGCAATCCAGGTTGGTCTATTGCACCTAAATGATTAATTCAAGTCACGCTTAACAGTTCTCCTTGCCGCGATAACCGTCTACAGTGACTGTCAGTGACGCGAGACAATGTGTGGTAAACCAAGAGTACCTTTTTGTTACTATGGCCGTGGAAAGAAGTTCTTGTGATGAAGCCTGGTTGTAACAAAGCAATCCAGGCTGGCAGTAAATGTATCACTTGAAGAATTAAGGCTCTGTTAAGTCACACCCACAGTAGAGTAATCACATGTGTCCCCAAGTTGGAAATTCCCTGTTTTAGAAGATTAATTTTATTACAGCGTGAACGTGAGCGAGTCATATATCCATGCAAATTGTAAATCATTGTATGGAAGCTTGACAAATAAATGTAAGTGCAACTATCTGCCCGTATCTGTGATCCTATCTTATTATTACTAAAGGTAATGACTGATTGGTTATGACAAAGTATAACCAATAACTTAGATGGATGTTGAAAATTAAATGAATTTATTAAATCATCATTTATCAAGTATAAATCATGAAATGTCGAGTGGTGGAGTGAACTTCTACGTAGATACGCCATAATCCCATGTAAGTAACCAGTGTGAAGGTATCGAACTCTACGGTAAGAAATAAGAAATACGACATATTATTATCTTTATATAATATAATCCACTCATACTACCACCGATACAACCCAAAACCAAGCAAAGTGTGAACAACTGGGCCAGCACAACACAAACTGAACTAACTGGAATCTACTTAGCTACAGACTACCTTAAAGAAAATGGAGGTTGGGTGATATTCTGTGACTCTCAAAGTGCTTTGAAATCAATGAACAGTCCGTCAGGTTGCATGTATAAAGTTGTATATGATATTAAATGTGATAACTGCCAATCAGAACAGCTCTCGTATCGAATTTGTGTGTATTCCTTCCCATGTTGGAAATACAGTAGGTATCATGACCGTGCTGATAGACCGCCCAATGAGGCAGGTAAAAAAAAAAATGTCGAACGTGACCTTGGCGCGTTGAATGCTGTACTAAAAAACATTCAAGTCAGAATCATGAACTCTAATCTAGAAGAACTGAGAAATGCAGAGAGACCTGGCAGTTGTAGCATTAGTAAATATGACAAATTTTGTGACAAAGAGGTACCGGTATGGCCAGCATAAGGACAGAACTAGACAATGTGATGTAGTCGTAGCCAGAATTAGGCTGGGATACAGACACATCTGGCAAGTTAGTAACGCTGTACGCATACCGGAACACTCGGCATGTAAACTTTGTGATAAACCTTTAAAGCATACACTTGAACACTATATTATTGAATGTGACACTGTCAAAGACTTCAGGCCACCTGGCTTATTGTATCATGAACTTTGTAATTACTACATTGAATCGGGGGTGCTTGGGGATATTCTTGCTGTATATCCCAAATTTGCGAGCCCACACTGATTAGTCTTCAATTAGAATGTGACGTCCAATGTATATGAACCACTGTCTTGCATGGCAGTGAACAGTGACATCACCTACATGACTCTGACCTATATATACTATTAATGAATATGATATATTTATTTGTGTATGAACCGCTGTCCTGCGTGGCAGTGAGAAGTGATACCACCCTCAGTGTCAAGACCTAACTGAATTACTCAGAATAGGCAAACTGTACTACAAGCTTTGTCAATAAATAAAAAAAAAAATCATCCCACTCTTCCCCCACTCATTTCTTCTCTTATTCATCCTCCAATACCACTCCCATTTAACATCATCTTCCTCCACGTGCCATTTCATCTCCACTTCATTCCCTCATCCCCAAGTGCCTGCTTCACCCCCCTCCCCCCATCATCACCCCCTCTCTCTCTCTCTCTCTCATTCCATTCTTCTTTACCATACATAGAGAAGAGCTGAATTACCCGTAGACCCTTTTTAACTGTAGTGGGCTAAGGAGAGAGAGAGAGAGAGAGAGAGAGAGAGAGAGAGAGAGAGAGAGAGAGAGAGAGAGAGAGAGAGAGAGGATACGAGGTGAATCATATATGGTGACGTAGTTAGACATGGGCGTTCAGTCATAACACTCAAGTACTTTATTATTGTTGTGGTTAACGGTGTGGCTTCGGTGGTTACTCGTCCGTGAGTCACTCAAGCTTAACCAAAACAAACACGCGTGCACACACCTCCCTCCCCGTTGCACACACACACACACACACACACGGGCTCTATCGCTTAATACATTATGCTGAAATAGAACTTCTACCTTGATGAAGAAACGAATATACAGTATATACGTTCGTGTGTCTGTCTGTCTGTCTGTCTGTCTGTCTATGTGTGTGTGTGTGTGTGTGTGTGTGTGTGTGTGTGTGTCTGAGGGGATTAAGAAACAGGTTGAGTCCATGCACTAAGATACACTTATATTCACCTCTAAGTAAAGAAATTCCCTTTACGAAACTTTCACTACATAAATAATGTTCCTGCGCCTGACATTTCTGAATGAACTTTGCAATTCAAATTCTGATGTGGCGATAATCTTCCGGTTAACCAAGTCATTTACGCTTGAAAATCGACATGAATATTGACTGCATATTTTCTTACGCTATTTTAGGAACCAGATAAACTATGTAGACTCACTTTCATTTCTTATCTCGTTATGGTAATCAGTGGAAGAGCAACCGATGTCACAGCAGGCAGGTAAGAGTGCCAAGATGAGTCTCTTCCCTCATCATGACACAGTGCCACACTTGTGTTGGATGCTGCCAAGATCTTACGTTTATCTTTAAGACTCGGGTTATGGGAGAATATTTCTGGGGTCAAGTAATGATAACTGATAAACAAGATAATATTAGATTAAGAAATAAAGCTTTGTATGCCTCTCTTCAAGCAACTGTCTCAGCTGTGGTGTCCGAGTGGTTAAGGAGATGGACTCGAAATCCATTGGGCTATGCCCGCACAGGTTCGAATCCTGTCCACAGCGTCGCTATTTTTTTACGCTCTATAAACGTCAGTACTGAACCCAAGGTAAACACCGAGTCACTATTTGTCTTTTTCCCGTGAAATATATCAACTGTTATATTATATATCAGCGAAGGAAAAATATCAATATAATCATATTTTTGGTCAATTTTAGGGGATTACAAATAAATATAATATATTTGTATATATCATGTCCCCCTTCCCCCTTGTTCACCAGATAGACTACAACTTAAGAACATTTTAATATAATTAGTTTCCAAAATTGAGTCCCCGGCAACCCCACTGTTCTGCTACACTGAGCCGAAGTCCCTGGATAACACAACACCTGGCCACCTGTAAACGTGCTCACAGGTGTCGACGATACAAGGGTGAGAGACGGGCCCAGACGTCACAAACACCTGCTTAACACATGTTCGTTCCATTTTCAGATATTTAATTCCACCTTTCTACTTTTCCATCTACTTTTTCACTCCTTTTTTACTATTTTTTTTCTTATTCATTTCTCCATTTTTTATTGTTTAGTGGTAAGGTTAGGTTAGGTAAGGTTACGTAAGGTTAAGTTAGGTTAGGTTAGGGATTTGGCGCCTTACCCACATAAAAACATCACCCACACCTCATTCAGTGTTCCCAGAGACATTTTTCTCAAAGCACTTTTCTGAAGACGTTCTCACCCCTTCACTGTAACTAGTAAAAGAAGTTTATTAAATCTTTACCCAAATTACTCTGTACTGCCATCCATATATCCAGATATTGTTCTTATTCCCTATTCCTGTTATTCATTTATCAAAACATCTTCCCTTAATCTAAATTTCTCATATAATTGTTATTCCCGTATTACCTCCTCTGTCACCTTATCTTCCAAATATTTTCCTAATTCAACTCTACTAACCACAGTGTTCACCTTCCTCCCGTATATTCGTACCGATTCTCCCCCCATTTATCTCCCCATATACCACCCAGGTATTGTATTCAAGTCACATATTGCCTCTCCCTCCCCCAGTCTACTCCCTTTACCCGGGCAGAGTGAAACTATGGGCAAGTTTCTTTACGCCATTTGCCTCTGTCTACCCAGCAGCAATTGGGAACCTGGATGATAATCGATTTGCGGTGTTTCGGGGTAATGGTTAGCCAGTGCAGTTGGCGAGCTGTCCGGTCTTCTCGGACTATTCCTTGACACTGGGTCCTGCAGCTCGTTAACTTAGGGTGTGCTTGTTTCGTTGGCGACAGCTGCTACACCTTAAGCAAATTCACGCCGAGGTGGCCCTAGGGCTGGCCATCCTCGTTACACGAAGGACAACCATTATTTATATTATACCATTCATACATTCACATTCACCTTCCCTTCATTCCCTTTGGTATTATCCTTTCTATGTGTGATCCTACAGTACCCTCCCCCTTCCCACTGGAGACCCCCTCCTCCTACACACGTCTGGATCACCATCGCCTCCCTATGGTAACAACTAAGCCCCTTCCTTCCCTATAGCATAATCTCAATAGCTTGTCCCTTTACCACCGACCAGGGACCCGATTTCTCAAAAGATTCGTAGGTTGAATGTGAGAGGAATCTGTGAACGCATCTTAACTGGCTCACTTCAGCTGCGACACGAGAGAAAAATGACAAGCAAAATGAGGGAGGGGAAGGGGGAAGAGGGGAAGGGGGAAGAGGGGAAGGGGGACCAAACTTATACTAGATGCCCTTTCTCACCCCTAATAAGGAGAGGCGTTAAAAAAAATCGACGTACGAATCAATGTGGAGACTTGTAGGTGTGCCGTAGTCTCATAACTCGTGGATAAACATAACACGCCGTGAATGAACGCAGGTGTACACTCCCTAAAGCCAGAGCTCCGTCCACCAAGCTATACCAACCATCCACAACCCTACCAACCATCCACTACGCTACCAAACATCTACCACCAAACTACCAACCATCCAACGTGCTACCAACCATCCACCAAGCTACCAACCATCCACCACCATGCTACCAACCATCCACCACCATGCTACCAACCATCCGCCACCACGCTACCAACCATCCGCCACGCCACCAAGCATCCTTCACGCTTCCTAACATCCTCCATGCTACCAACCATCCACCACGCCACCAAACATCCACCACCACCACCCAACCAACCATCCGCCACCCTACCAACCATCCGCTGACAGGGAGGAATGTATGCAAGTGGAGGGGGAATAATGTCGATGGAAATGAGGTAAATCTTACGCGTAACTTTGCTCTATGTGTAAAGGTACAGGAGGTGGTAGAGGCAAGTGGAAATCTTTGAGAGGTGAGGGGGGAGAATTCTGTTGTCGTAGTGAAGCACATCTGTTAAAGTAGGTAAAGAGGATGAATGATGAGGGGGAGGAGGGGGAAGGAAGGGGACGGAGAGGAGGAGGAGAAGAGGAGGGGGTAGGGGGAGATGGAAGAGGAGAGAGGGAGGTGGGGAGCTATCATCATTACCATAGGACATCTTCATAACTGCAATACTTCATCTCATTAACTAAACCTTTCCATCAGGAGTTTGTTGTTTTATCTCTGGAAACAAAAATAAAAAAGTTCTATACACTATTCATCGGTTGCCATGGTGATACATTGAATAAGTGTCCAGTGGCTGTATAAACAAACCTGATCTGACCCGACGCCAAATAAGGTCAAGTTAGTATAAGAATGGATTTAATATAGTGACCTGGAAGCGGTGGAGGTGAGGCGGCAACCCATTGACGACGTGGGTCATAATGATAAGCCAAACCAGGTATTAATTTATTTTGTACTTACCTGTATGTAATATGGTGTGCGTACATGTTTGTGTGTGTACATGCGTGCGTGTATTTATGGTTTTGTGTGTATGTATGTGTCAGTGTGTCTTATGTAAGGATATGTACTTGTTAGTATGCATGGATACACTTTCTCCCTCCTAACAGATGTCCCCCGAGTCCATTTGGATGTTGAGTGAACGATTTTGTGATGGCTCATGCTTATTCATAAATGTTATATGTGGGGCAAAACCTAGCACATGACACGATACCGCCATCACTTTCTCGCATCAGTGTCATGTGAGGCTCGGGTGGCAACTGACACTGTGAGCCTCAAGTTTGGATGTCGATGGAGACTAAATCTTCAATATAGGTAAATAACATGAATTGGCACTGCACACAACGGCTTTCAGGGTTCTCAGCTGTAACCAGGTATCCTTAACACAAGAGATGAGGGCTTTATCCACTCGGCCACCGCACCGCTATCAGAAGTTCATAGGCTGTTGTTGAACGAGGTATTTCGGCCTTAAGACAGCTACACACGTGGACACTTGGACTCAGATTTGTCAACACACACCAACACCAAGAATGAGTGAATCCATCCATCTTTCTATCCATTCATTCATCCATCCATCTACCTATTCACCCATCCATCTATCCATCCATTCATTCATCCATCTATCTATTCATCCATCCATCCATCTATCTATCTCCACCCAGGCCATGTACAGTATATATTAACCACGGTAGACACACAATATTTAACTTCAACACACTACACCATGACAAGTGTCTGTAAAATTTAAACCACTCAACAATGTTCCCATGACGAGGGACTCCTACACACCCATAATAAAAGTCTTTCAACACACTCGTTACTTGGACAAAAAAAAAAAAATGGCAGAAATCTTGATAAAAATTCTATAATATATAATTTTTATATATCATCCCACGCCATAATAAAATATACTGTATATACTTTTACGAGTGGAACGATACTCATTGTAATTTTTGTAACTAATTTTGTTTATATGAGTGTTTACCTATAGGAAAGTTCTCCACCACACACACACACACACACACATATATATATATTAACTCGACATAAACAACAATTTACCCAACCTCCTCAATCAACAAATTACCAAAACTAAAAAATAAGAAAGGTAAATATTATAAATTTCCATAATGAGAAAAAGAAAAAAACAATATATATTTTTCCTCATTAGCTTCATACAATGTAAGTTTGTCTATCGTTTACAAGACACATTTATTTTACTTAACAATTACCAGGCCAGGTTGGTTAGTGACATCACCTCCTGGCCTCCAAACACAAACACACACCTTCAGTAAACACAACGACGAGGTGTATGTATGTATGTATGTATGTATGTATGTATGTATGTATGTATGTATGTAAAATATGCATAACCACATACATATTTTTCTATTAGGGAGTTTACCCCTTGAGGTACTTTTTACAGCGAAGAATCAAAGGTGAAGGTCTGTCCTATACCCTAACATTGCCTCACTATGTATTCACTAATAATAATAATAATAATAATAATAATAATAATAATTCCAATTTTTTTATAGACGATAATTAATAACCAGTTTATAAGGATGTATTAAAATAAGTCTTAATTAAATTCTTTCTTTCGTCATCTCTTTCTCATTATTATTATTTCCTTATTTATAGCTTATTATCGTTTCTTGTCTTCTATGTCGCCTTTTCTTATGTTCTTCCTCCTCCTCATCTCTCTCCCCCTCTTCTTCTCCAACCATGTCGCATCTCTCCATCCCTCCATCTCTCCATCCCTCCCTCGGTATTTGCAGACGTAATGTACTTCTCACGCAGGAGGAATAACAACAAAGCTTTTGCTGGGAGGAGGAGGAGGAGGAGCGGAGGAGGAGGAGTGGAGGAGGAGTGAAGGAGAGGAGGTGGAGGAGTGGAGGAGGAGGAGTGGAGGTGGAGGAGGAGGAGGAGGAGTGGAGGTGGAGTGGAGGAGGTGGAGGAGGTGGAGGAGGAGGAGCGGAGGTGGAGGAGGAGGAGTGGAGGAGGAGTGGAGGAGGAGGAGTGGAGGTGGAGGAGTGGAGGAGGAGGAGGAGTGGAGGAGGAGAAGGTGTGGAGAGGTGCGGCAGGGATGGCGAAGAGGAGGGGAGGGGGAGAAAAAGAGGTGGTGGTGTACTGGGGAAAGAAGATAGGGGGTGAGTGTTCCTGGACCCCCCCCCCCACCCCACCATCACCCCTCTCCCCCTTCCCCTCTACATAAGTGACGTCACACACACTAACGGTCAGAAAACTACATAAAATTGGTCCCTGTCTTGTCTATCCTGTGAATAATATTAATGACATCTTGTTCATCCTGCGAATAATAACATGGATGAGGGGGTGAGAATTGCCTTGTTCATCCTGCGAATAATAACATGGATGAGGGGGTGAGAATTGCCTTGTTCATCCTGTAAATAATAACAATGATGGAAGAGGATGAGCAGGGTGAAGGAAGGGAAGGAAGGGAGGGGAGGGGGTGTTTAAGGGAGGGATGGAGTAAGGGGAAGGGAGGAGTAAGGGGAAGGGAGGAGTGAGGGGAAGAAAAGGGGGGAGTAGGAAGGGGGTGAGGGAGAATATAATATGAGGCTGAAATAAGGAAGAAGTGTGAGGTTAGAGGTGAGAGAAGTGAGGTTGAGGTGAGAGAAGTGAGGTTAGAGGTGAGAGAAGTGTGAGGTTAGAGGTGAGAGAAGTGAGGTAGAGGTGAGAGAAGTGAGGTTGAGGTGAGAGAAGTGAGGTTAGAGGTGAGGGAAGTGTGAGGTTAGAGGTGAGGGAAGTGTGAGGTTAGAGGTGAGAGAAGTGAGGTTAGAGGTGAGAGAAGTGAGGTTAGAGGTGAGAGAAGTGAGGTAGAGGTGAGAGAAGTGAGGTAGAGGTGAGAGAAGTGAGGTTAGAGGTGAGAGAAGTGAGGTTAGAGGTGAGAGAAGTGAGGTTTGAGGTGAGAGAAGTGAGGTTAGAGGTGAGAGAAGTGAGGTTAGAGGTGAGAGAAGTGAGGTTAGAGGTGAGAGAAGTGAGGTTAGAGGTGAGAGAAGTGAGGTTAGAGGTGAGAGAAGTGAGGTAGAGGTGAGAGAAGTGAGGTAGAGGTGAGAGAAGTGAGGTTAGAGGTGAGGGAAGTGAGGTAGAGGTGAGAGAAGTGAGGTTAGAGGTGAGAGAAGTGAGGTTAGAGGTGAGAGAAGTGAGGTAGAGGTGAGAGAAGTGAGGGTAGAGGTGAGAGAAGTGAGGTTAGAGGTGAGGGAAGTGGGTTAGAGGTGAGAGAAGTGAGGTTAGAGGTGAGAGAAGTGAGGTATAGGTGAGAGAAGTGAGGTTAGAGGTGAGAGAAGTGAGGTTGGAGGTGAGGGAAGTGAGGTTAGAGGTGAGAGAAGTGAGGTTGGAGGTGAGGGAAGTGGGTTAGAGGTGAGAGAAGTGAGGTTAGAGGTGAGAGAAGTGAGGTATAGGTGAGAGAAGTGAGGTAGGGGTGAGAGAAGTGAGGTAGAGGTGAGAGAAGTGAGGTTAGAGGTGAGAGAAGTGAGGTATAGGTGAGAGAAGTGAGGTTAGAGGTGAGAGAAGTGAGGTAGAGGTGAGAGAAGTGAGGTTAGAGGTGAGAGAAGTGAGGTAGAGGTGAGAGAAGTGAGGTTAGAGGTGAGAGAAGTGAGGTTAGAGGTGAGAGAAGTGAGGTAGAGGTGAGAGAAGTGAGGTTAGAGGTGAGAGAAGTGAGGTAGAGGTGAGAGAACGAGGAAGAGGAGGAAACAGAGTGAAGGGTGAGAGAAAAAAGAGATGATGAGAGGGATGAGGGGTTGATATGAGGGGACAAGTGAGGAAAGATTATTATGAGGTGTGGAAGTGAGAGGGCGATGAAGGTGAGAGGGGAGGAAGAGAGGAAGTGAGAGGGAGACAAAGGTGAGAGGGCAGGAAAAGAGGAAGTGAGAGGGAGATAAAGGTGAGAGGGGAGGAAAAGAGGGAGAGGGAGACAAAGGTGAGAGGGCAGGAAAAGAGGGAGAGGGCGATGAAGGTGAGAGGGGAGGAAAAGAGGGAGAGGGAGATAAAGGTGAGAGGGGAGGAAAAGAGGGAGAGGGAGATAAAGGTGAGAGGGGAGGAAAAGAGGGAGAGGGAGATAAAGGTGAGAGGGGAGGAAAAGAGGAAGTGAGAGGGAGATAATGAAGGGATGTATTGTAGGTGAAGGAGAATGAGAGCAGGACATCGGAAGTGAGGAGTAGGTGGGGGAGGGGTGAGACACAGGGGGTAGAGAGAGGGAGAGAAGGTGAGGGGGTAGATAAAGGGTGTGAAACGGTGAGGTAGGATAATAGAGGGAGGGTGACAGGGTGAACAAAGATGAGAGAGGGCGAAGGAGGATGAGGGAGGGTGAGTGGATGAGACAGAGGACGAGGGAGAGAGAGAGAGAGAGAGAGAGAGAGAGCGTAGAAGGGGGGAGGGGGGTGTGGAAGGATGCAGAAGGATGTGTTACAGGGTGTGGGAGGATGGAGAAAGAATGTGGAGGGGTGAGGGAGGGTGAAAATGGGGTGAGGGAGGGTAAAGGAGGTGAGAGAGAGATGAGGGGGGGGGGGCGGGGATGAGGGAGGAGGTGATGTTGTGGCCTACGTGAGGAAGACAACGTACCCTGACGGTGGTGGTGGGAAGACTGCCATAGAAAACTAATGGGTCTGCATTACTAAGGGGATTAGGTGACCTCCTCCTCCTCCTCCTCTTAACTCCTACTCTTGCCCTGGTCACCCGATGGAAGGGGGAGGGTCAGTCAGAGGTAGGGGGGGGGGGGTCAAGAGAGGTAAGGGATAGTGTCGGGTAAGGGATAGGGTGGGGGGAAAGAGTAGGGGTTAGGGGGAGTGGTGGGAGGGGGATAGATGCAAGTGTTGGGGTAGTGAAAGGTAAGGGGGGGGGGGAGGAAGGAAGTAAGTAGAGTGAGGTAAGAGGGTAGGAGAGGGTGAGAGAAGGGGAGTTAGGGAGTTAAAGGGGAGGGGGGAGTTAGGGAGTTAAAGGGGAGGTAGAAGGACTGTATGGAGGTAAGTAAGGGGCTATGTAGGAGGTGAAAAAAGTTCATGTCAGGGGATTCAGTGTACAGCAGCAGAAGATTTACAGGTGTGTGTGTGTGTGTGTGTGTGTGTGTGTGTGTGTGTGTGCGTGTTTATTTATATCTCAGGAAACATGTAGGTCACAGCTGGTGAATGAGTCCTGTGTGCGTATATCACAGGGAACGAGCTGTACGTATGACTGTCCATGTAAATTCGCGTGTGTGTATTTCTTTCCTACTGAGTATGTAAAATGTTATAGTTATAGAGGATACGTTCAATAAACAAGTCCTAATTAGATATTCGAACCCAAGTAGCGTGCATAATTAAAACGATACTCACAGCCACGTAGCCATCACCTCGTCCCAACACACTTAACCCGAATATGAAAACTGAACGAAATAACACTAGTGGTAATACAAACAAAGTCATCTGCTGTTGTTAGTACGAAAATTCCTCTATTGTAAAAGTTTTTGGTTGATTGCAGTTAAATCAATGAGGTTAATAATTATACTAAATTATCTGTGATTTGTTCATCCGCTTATAAGTTTTATAGTCTAAAGTGATATAGAATGTTGAAAGCTCCACCCTCAGTGTTACGATGTGTGTGTGAGAGAGACAAGTTTCTATAATTCTATAAAACTCTAACATTAAGACTATGGGGATGAGAGCATGGGAACCCTTTTATCGTGGAGACTTGCCATCCCCTTTAAAGTCGAGTCTTATTGAGGCCATTTGGGAAAAAAGAAAGTCTTAATGTGTCGGCCGAACCGTAACTTCTGGTTAAAGCTTCCACTTAACACAGAGGTATGGGGAGTGTCCGTTCTGGCCAGGGTCTGTTTTGTTTTACCCTCAGCGGCCTCAAGGGAAAACGAGGCCATCGTTATTGCCCGCATCTCCGTCTAGTAAAATTATGCTGGCTAACACGGCTCCCTCCTCTAGCAGCTGCTGACCGTCCTCACGTTGGCAGGATTGGTTAAGTGTACAGTCATCCTTACAGCTCCTGGTGGCAACAGCTGAAGTAAATCACTGATAAAAGATGATTCCTAAGATGAGGGTTTCTGCTGGGTCGTCTCACAGGAATCTTGTCCATAAGGCTGAGTGTTTTCCCACGTAGGTGAGGGAGGAGAGAGCCGTGCGGGTAGCCAACACACTCTCCCACGGACACCAGGCTCTCTTATAAGGCCGTGACGTCATGTACGGCCGACAGCACTTACATTGTCTCGAGTAAATAACTTAAAGACTCTACTGGGCTGTTAAGAGACACCCTGTTTCTTCTCAAGACTATCAACACCGTATATAAACACCTTAAATACATTAATTTATATATAGAGAGTGTTGGGATAATAGCTAGAGGTTTTGTTCGTGTTTAAATTAACTGATTTTAGTGTCAAGAATGAGACCTTAATTGTTACCAGCGATTGTAAGAAGATCCGTAATGTCAAGAGAATAACACAGCTTAATCTACCTAGTCATCACAACAACAACACAGCTTACTATACCTGGTCACAACAACAAAGCTTACTCTACCTGGTCATCACAACAACAACACAGCTTACTATACCTGGTCACAACAACAAAGCTTACTATCCCTGGTCATCACAACAACAACACAGCTTACTATACCTGGTCACAACAACAAAGCTTACTCTACCTGGTCATCACAACAACAACACAGCTTACTATACCTGGTCACAACAACAAAGCTTACTCTACCTGGTCATCACAACAACAACACAGCTTACTATACCTGGTCACAACAACAAAGCTTACTCTACCTGGTCATCACAACAACAACACAGCTTACTATACCTGGTCACAACAACAAAGCTTACTCTACCTGGTCATCACAACAACAACACAGCTTACTATACCTGGTCACAACAACAAAGCTTACTATCCCTGGTCATCACAACAACAACACAGCTTACTATACCTGGTCACAACAACAAAGCTTACTCTACCTGGTCATCACAACAACAACACAGCTTACTATACCTGGTCACAACAACAAAGCTTACTCTACCTGGTCATCACAACAACAACACAGCTTACTATACCTGGTCACAACAACAAAGCTTACTCTACCTGGTCATCACAACAACAACACAGCTTACTATACCTGGTCACAACAACAAAGCTTACTCTACCTGGTCACAACAACAACAACACAGCTTACTATACCTGGTCACAACAACAAAGCTTACTCTACCTGGTCACAACAACAACAACAACGCTCCCCAGGTAGTTAGGAGTCACAACCATCGTCTACTATTTTGATGCTTTGTTACAGTGTATTAACTCGGTGCATCAGTTTCTTGTCACACCGACCGTCGCGCCGTCTACCTTGTAAGGCGGATACACCACTGCTTCATGAATCCGCCTCTACTTGTTGTGCTGAGCTTGTTAAACCTATCTCCTTTCTCCCTCCCATCTTCCCTGCTTCCCTCCCTCACTCTCCCATCGTTCTTCCTCCCATTTTCCCTCCCTTCTTCACGTCTTCCATCCATCCCAACCACTTTCCTTCCTTCCTTCCCTCCCTCCCTCCTTTCTTCCTTCCTCACATCTTCCCTCCACCCTCTTTCCCCCACTCCTTGCCTCTTATCCAACCATCCTCCCTCCTTCCCTCCTGCAGGCAAGCTAAGTGACACAGGTCGTTGCGGGTAAGATTGACGACAGCTTAGTGGGGCGTCCGAGTTGCTTGTGGATTGCCTTACTCCAGACGGGGTCACAGCAGGCGAGCAGAGAGACCTCCAGCTGTGAGGTGTTACGGGAGGCTGCACGTGCTATACGGATTTACACCTCTGTCTGTCTGTCTCTCTGTCTGTCTGTCTGTCTGTCTGTCTGTCTCTTTCTTTCTTTCTTTCTTTTACTTTTTCCTCTTCTCTTCATTTACCATTATTGTACTTTCTACGACACATATTTTTCTGTAATCTATGTAATGAATGCACAGAAAGAAAGAGAGAGAAAGAGAAAGAGAGAGAGAGAGAGAGAGAGAGAGAGAGAGAGAGAGAGAGAGAGAGAGAGTCACTGACTCACTGAAGAATTGTCCTAATTCGCCCCCACCACCACTAACAGGGTACTACTGACATCTGTCCTCCCCACCCATCACCCCTCCCTCCTCACCCAACATCCCCTCCTCCCCACCCATTTCCCCCTTAGTTCCTATTTATCACCCCCCCCCCTCCCATTACCCCCTCATCACCAACCAACCCACCCACCCAAGGAGACAGTTTCAAGCCAAAGTCCAGCCATCACTAAACAAGCCCTTATATGTGACCTCCAAAACAAAACAAAACCAAAAAAAAAAATAAATAAAAAAATAATAAACCAAAAAAATAAAAAATAAAAATAAAAACAAAACAAAAAAAAAAAAATAAAAAAAAAATAAAGTAAAATAAAAAAATAAAAAAAATAATACCATCCCGAATGCCCCGAGACAAAAGTGTATAAAGTTGCTTGCAATATGATCATCGAGGTGACGTTGCAGGCACCAGGTAGAAACAGGTAAAAGGTTCTGTTCCCGGCAAGGTGTCGTATGGTGGCTGAGGCGTGAGCGTGCAGAGGGAGGTAGGAGGAGGAGGAGGAGGGGGTGAGGTAGGAAGAAGAGAAAGAAGGAATAAGTAGGAGAAGGAAGAGGTAGGAAGGAGGGGAGGAAGTAGATGGAGGGGTAAGTTGGAGGAGGGGGGAGGTTGGAGGAGGAGGGGAGAAAGTAGGAGTACAGGAGGAGGGGGAGGTAGGAGTACAGGAGGAGGGGGAGGTAGTAGGAGTAAAGGAGGAGGGGGAGGTAGGAGTAGGAGGAAGGAGTAAGTAGAAGGAGGAAGACGTTAATAAAAAGGTGAAAAGGGGAAAGAAAGAAAGAAAGAAAGAAAGAGAGAGAGAGAGAGAGAGAGAGAGAGAGAGAGAGAGGTTAAGACTGCCATAGAAGCATCGTGGGCAGTAACTCGCGCGAGATTATGTGTTAATGGTGGCAGTACAGGGGCGAGCCACAACACTCGCTCGTTACCCTCCCTCTTAATAGTGGTTGGTGGCCCCGCTGATGGGTCCTGCTCCGCCTACCAACTACCACCACGCTTGTTAACTCTTAAGTGTGGTCGACGGTTTACACACACACACACACACACACACACACGTACACGCATTTAACTACTTATGAATGCCTATAGGTACACATACATACATACATACATACAGAGAGAGAGAGAGAGAGAGAGAGAGAGAGAAAACAAAACACCACACCATGGGTTTTCAAGACACACTTAGCTCACATACAGTATACCGTTATAATAGCAGAAAGGGTTAACCAGCGTCTCTATTGTTATAATGGGGACGTTAAGGGAATTAATGTGGCGATATCCAGATGTCAGAACCACAGTGTGAATGGTCAAGGGGAGTCCCTAATCCTAATGGCTTCCCCGAATCCTAATGGGACCCCGGAATTCTAATGGGTTCTCCGAATCCCAATGAGACACCCAGATCCTAATGGGGCCTCCTAATCCTAATGGGACCCCGGAGTTCAAATGGGTCCCCCGAATCCAAATCCCAGTGCCAATAGACCCCAGTGCCAATAGACCCAGTGCCCTAATAAACCCGAGTCCTGATAGACCTCAGTGCTGCCAGACCCCATTCCTAATAGATCCCAATGCTAATGGACCGTAATTCTAGTGTAAACGAATGCAAATGGATTCTTATCAATTTAGGGCCTATTAGAGCTGGGGCCTATTAGAGCTGGGGCCTATTAGAGCTGGGGCCTATTAGAGCTGGGGCCTATTAAAGCTGGGGCCTATTAAAACTGGGGCCGATTTCAACAGAGAGAGAAAGAGAGAGAGAGAGAGAGAGAGAGAGAGAGAGAGAGAGAGAGAGAGAGAGAGGTGGGGGGGGGGGGTGCTAACATGTGGAAAGTCTGACCTACAGGCGATAATTATGGGTCAGACTCGTCGATATATAAAGGACAGACCCATAGCTTAGAGTTAACAAGCTATCAAGATATTAACAAGCTATCAACACACAGTGACAAGCTATTAACACACATTAACAAGGTAACAAGACATTAACAAGCTATCAACACACAATAAACACGCTATCAAACAGGCCATTTCAGCAAGATTAGAGGGATACGTTAAGACAATGAGATGTAATGGCAGGTCACCCCTAGTCCACCCAACTGTAAAGAGGTACCTAAGTTTACAGGTCGGTGGAATGAAGGCGATCGTGTGGCTGCAGTCAGTCTACCGTATCCATACTGTATACCTAATGGACCGTCAAGCTTATGGAGTCCACACACACACACACACACACACACACAGTAGTCCAATCAAATGCCTCGATGATATGCAAGAAAAAAATATCAAAATTATCAGAGAAGTGTCTCGTTGTCTTTGACCATTGTACCATCATTACTGAATCTTAACCGAGCCATTAACCTCAAAAGAAGTCCTCGGTACATTATCACCTGCCGATAGAATTCCTATCTCGTCTTATAAACCTAAAGAATCAACACGGGTATTAACAAGCTATTTAACGAAGATCAATATAATTTACACCCAATTAGTTCCCTTCAGCCAATTAGTCCCCTTCAGCCAATTAGTCCCTTTCAGCCAATTAGTACCCCTTAGCCAATTAGTCCCCTTCAGCCAATTAGTCCCCTTCAGCCAATTAGTACCCTTCAGCCAATTAGTCCCCTTCAGCCAATTAGTCCCCTTCAGCCAATTAGTCCCCTTCAGCCAATTAGTCCCCTTCAGCCAATTAGTCCCCTTCAGCCAATTAGTCCCCCTCAGCCAATTAGTCCCCCTCAGCCAATTACTGTAGTCCCCTTCAGCCAATTAGTCCCCTTCAGCCAATTAGTCCCCCTCAGCCAATTACTGTAGTCCCCTTCAGTAACGCCTAAAGATCACCTCAAATTAGTCTTTTATGGCGACCAATAAAACTCGATCATCTCTGGTATGAAGGCCACTGAGATTATCATGGTACACTTGGAGTTAACGAGGGTCACATTTTGCTGTTTTATACCTTAACTCGCCATCAGTAACGTGCAAGAAACTCACCAGGGCTTAGAGATAAATATTTCTGAGAACTACAATGGCGTCTCTTCATCACCTAAAATATCACCGATTTTCCACACGTATTAACACTACCAGTCATTAACAGTGGAAAAAGTAGTTGTATTTTTTTGTTTACTCTGGAGATACTAATCTACACCTTCAGATCACTAACCTAACCTAACCTAACCTAACCTAACGCCAAAAACACCTCAAGATCATCATCGAACCAATAGCCTCTAACCCATCCGCCGACGAACAACATCAAAACAACAACTATCCCCAATATGAACACCATAACTACCCCCAAGAACAACACCCCCCCCCCCCGCCCCCATCATCCCCTCACCCCTCTTTACCTCATCTCACCCCTCCTTACCCCACCTCAACCCTCTTCTAACCACCCCATCCCTCTCCTTACCACCCTCACCACCTCACCACTCCCCCCTCGCCCCTACAATGATCCCTTGGGTACTGAGATCACTGTCTGGTTTACACTATTAACTACCTACGCAATGTCATACCATTAAGAGTTTACTTCTTATCAAAGGTACGGCAGTTCCCCTATACCCTCCCGTTTTTCTTCCTTCGCCAGCCTCCTTGATGCACACTTCAAGCTCTCAACGATCGTTAAATAGTGTAATAAGCTGGTTTATGGCGTGTTTGGAGGATAGGAAAAAGGCTAATCTAAAAAATTATAGCTTCGAATTAAGGAGAAGGAGGGAGGGTTGGGGGGGGGGGCAGTGCGAGAGGTAGACAAGGAGAAGTCAGAGCAAATTAGAGATACGGGAGGAGTCAGGTCGTAGTCGTCCTCGTCGCTGGGAGGGATGTGCCAGGGTTATTGTCTTAGTAATGGGTGTAGGGCATGGAACAAATGTGTCTACCCGTGTGTATTGCCCAGAAGATAGCTCCACCTACAGTACACTGCTCTTGTCTCCTGCTGCTGCTGTTTTATCTTGTTATTTTTCTGTTTTTGCTATTGTTTCTATTTCTGATTTTCATCTTACTGCTGCTGTTCCTGCTGTTGTAACTTCATCTGTTGTTGCAGCTGTTCTTGTTCCTTTTCTGCTACTGTTGTTATTGTTTTTGTTTTTTCGTCTTACTGTTGCCGTTTGTACCGCTGTTACTGTTGTCGCTACTGCTGCTCGTCGTCGTACGCTTTATCGTCTCAGTGGCCAACGAGAAGCTTTATGGCCCCGAGGATTTGAGGGAGGTGGAGGTGTGGCAGGTGGGGGTATATGATGGAGGAGGTGGAGGTGTGGCAGGTGGGGGTATATGATGGAGGAGGTGGAGGTATGGTAGGTGCAGGGGAGAGAACAATTTTAAGCTGGTGAGTGAGAGAGAAGGAAACAGGGAAACACGTAATATAAGAAGAAACAAAAACAGAGAAGAAAAACGAAAATAAAAGACCCATACAACCCTAATAAAAAAAACCCAGTAAATGACAAGCCTTAAATAATAGTCAGCTTCGCCCTATATCCATTGATTTCTAAGAAGTTGTGATGAAAAAGCACACAACAAAAAAAGTTACATTTATTTACAAGAAAATCCATGGCGTTTTGGGGGTTTAATTGAACTACGAACTATAAAACGAGAGACATATTTGTATGCAGTGTCGGTTCAGGTAGTCTAACATGACACACTTTCAAGAGGTAAAAAATATATTTACATATTATCAACACGTTCCACAGTTCCTAATGATCCAAATAGCAAGAGCATTACGTTCCGTCTATTTTCCGCTCTGGTGTGGCATCAGGAAATAGTGTGAGTCTCTCTCACCCCCAAACACAAGCGTTAACAGAGGTTGTAGACTTTGCGGCCAACATTGTACTGTAGTGTTTGAGGGATTTATAGGTGTTGGCTATCCAATGGCTGTGTGTCTCCTTCATAGTACTTTAGAAATGGTTATTGTACTGGAGGTGAACGAACTCCCAGGGTCCACATTAACGTACCCAGTGGACTCGAAGCGTATCAGGGGACTTGAAGCGTATCGGTGGCAGCGGTAAGGAGAGACTGGGGCGGAGGACGTTGAGTACTTTATAAGACGTACTCTGGGAGTCCATCACACCTGCACTTGTCAGTCCCTATTATATATCTCCCACCCAAATAAGAGCACTACATGGCTGCCTTTGAATTGTTTAATATTTTTCACCCGAATTCTTTGTCCGATTCTCTTATTATATTTTTTACCAATTATTTACACTGGACTTTATCTTCAGATTCCTTCAGGAACTTCAACGACTAATCTTACTGTGATCTCAAGACCAACTAGACACTTTCTAAAACAAACAATATATTTTATGATCAGTAGAAATTGTAGTCTATTTTATTATTCCCCATTTACCTTTTACAGTTATTAGATACGGTAAGATACCCCCCCCCCTCCCTCGCCCTCCTTGTAAACATCTTTTGACATTTAGTTGCGTTTGTGAACTGTTTGTGTTTTGTAAGTCAGTGAATGTAAATGTAGCTGGAATTCCTTTTCAGTCCACGTTATTCTCAGAAGATTTGGTTTATTTTATTTACCACTGCGCAATTTACTTCTGTTTGTTTTTTCCTCATATAAAAAACACACACAATATACACGCAAACATATGTATATATATATCTCTCGCCCTAAACAGATTCTTCCTGTTTACAAACATCCTCCTACGACCACCGACCTCCCGACACACATCAAAAACAAAAAAATATATATATCTCCTCGTGTCGTTCGCTCTCCGTTAAGAAATTCTTTTATATAAAGACATCTCCGGATTTTAGGTTTATTCACCGCCACAACAACAACAACAACAGCAGCAGCAGGTCAACATCCTCTGATTTGGGTGGCTCAACTTGTCCAGGTGGCCCATGTATGCGCCTCACTCCCTCCTACCGCGCTATATAGTCTCCTGCCTCACTGTACACCTTTGGTTAATGTGTGTGTGTGTGTGTGTGTGTCGTTATCTAGCAAATTACTGCTCGTAATTGAGTTCCCCCACACCTGAAGGAAAAAACTCCCTCACGCTCAGAAGATAACATCCATTAATCAGGTCAGGAGAGGCTGACTTGCAGTGAGGTAACTAAATAGCAAAAAAATAAATAAATTAAATAAAATAAAAATGAAAGAACGACATAACGGTTTTACCGGAGTGCGAAAAGACAAAACTAAAGATTTTATATAGGAAAAACTTAACCTAACCGACCCTAACCTAAACTGTTTCTTTTACTTTATAGATGGCAATAGCTCACTTGTAAACACAGATAGACAAAATACTGTAAAAATGCCTCATTAAAGTAAGTCATAGTAAAAAAAATAGTACGCAATTAGCTTACCTGTGCTGCTAAACTTTCTCATTAATTCCCAGGTAATCACCCCCACGTGTACCGTAATTGACTTCAGGGAGAATTGAATGAGCGAGACATAGTTGTATCCATAGCATATTTTCTGTCTCATTACCACCATTCTTAAATGTATCCGTGACGTTGAGAGAGAGGGAGAGAGGAGAGAGAGTGAGAGAGGAGAGAGGGGGAGAGGAGGGAGGGAGGGAGGGGGAGAGAGGGAGGGAAGGGGGAAGGGGGAGGGAGGAGGGGGAGAGGGAGGGAGGAAAGAGGGGGAGAGGGAGGGAGGAGAGAGGGGGAGAGGGAGGAGAGAGGGGGAGAGGGAGGAGAGGGAGGAGAGAGGGGGAGAGGAAGGAGAGAGGGGGAGATGAAGGAGGGAGGAGAAGAGGAGAGGGAAAACAGAGGGTAAAATGGAAGGGATGAGAGGAGGAGAAAGGAAGGCGAGGGGCGAGCTGGGAAGGAAAGGGGGAGGAGGGAGGGAGAAGAGGGGGTAAATGGGGGGTAGGGAGAGAAAGGGGGGTAGGGAGGGTGATTACGGGGGTATGGAGGGACAATCAGCCAATCAGGGAACACGTTTGAGCAGTTAAGGATGAGCGTACCCACCAGTGAGTCACCACCCGCATGCCAGGATGCTGGTGCGGGCTGCTGGATCCTACTGGTGGTCAGGAGGATGAGGGGTCAGGAGGGTGAGGGGTCAGGAGGGTGAGGGGTCAGGAGGGTGAGGGGTCAGGAGGATGACGGGTGAGTAGGGTGAGGGGTCAGGAGGGTGAGGGGTCAGGAAGAGGGTTAGGGGGTCAGGAAGAGGGTTAGGCGGTCAGGATAAGGGCCAGGGTCAGGACGATGAAGGTGTGGGGTCAGGGTCAGGATGAAGGTGTAAGGATGAGGGTGAGTGGGTAAGGTTGAGGATTTGGAGGATGATGAGGATATTGGACATTAATCAGTTAGTTCTTAGTTTACGTCGACCAATTACTTGCTAGTTCACGTCGACCAATTAATTGTTAGTTCACGTCCACCAATTAATTGCTAGTTCACGTCCACCAATTAATTGCTAGTTCACGTCCACCAATTAATTGCTAGTTCACGTCCACCAATTAATTGCTAGTTCACGTCCACCAATTAATTGCTAGTTCACGTCCACCAATTAATTGCTAGTTCACGTCCACCAATTAATTGCTAGTTCACGTCCACCAATTAATTGCTAGTTCACGTCCACCAATTAATTGTTAGTTCACGTCCACCAATTAATTGTTAGTTCACGTCCACCAATTAATTGCTAGTTCACGTCCACCAATTAATTGCTAGTTCACGTCCACCAATTAATTGTTAGTTTACGTCAGCTAGTTATAGGCGAGTCTTTGCACTAGCTATCAGTCACGAGAAATATTTTACCGTAAGAACTTTTGAGAAATGGATGTCTCGTCACTCTCATAACGGTGGCTGAAATAATATTGCTGTGTTTTCTTTTTCAATACTCCCCTGACATTTCACACCACCGATAACAGCTCGAGTCAATTTCAATTAATAACCCCAGATGAGTTATTTTTTATTTTGAAATATTATTACAGGTTAATGTTGCATAATTATCTAAATTATGCCATTGTTAAGTCTCATCATCATTTTACCAACAATAAGTTCACAGTTAGCCTTAGGAATAACATCAATTTCATCACAGTATTTCCTATTCACACTTCCACAGCACAAGTGTTGATAAAAAGTGGAATTAAAATAAGATGCTATATTACCATTGTTCATTGGATTACCGCAAAAAAAAAAAACAATGTTGGTGGTTGTGTCGTGTCAAGACTCTATATTGTGTTAGTATTGTGTAAAGGTTTCTCGCCCGCCCTTATTGCAATCATAATATTTATATACATTTTGGATTTCCACTTTTTTTTTATGATTTATTATGGATTTGTGTGAAATTGTTTCGTTGTTTCCGGTACTAATTTCCTGCGGGATTTTTTTCTGAAATTCAATTAAGAGGTAAAAAAAAAATGTGGTAAAAATGAGTGATATGAAAGTTCCTTAAATTAATGCCACGAGAGGTTAATATGAAACAAGAGCGACGATATCTCTCTCTCTCTCTCTCTCTCTCTCTCTCTTACATTAGATACTGTTTCCCTCGTGGTGAGAGTCACAGAGGGAGAGAGCCTAAACTCGCTGCCCAGGCGTGTGTTGCCGTACATAAAACCGGGATAGACATTTAATACGATTGTTTACTCTGAGTTTCATTCATTGTTTCTCTCAGCTTAAATTTTGTGAATGGGTGTGTGTGTGTGTGTGTGTGTGTAAAGACGTAAGGAAATATATATAGTACACACAAACAGACACACACACACACACACACACAGAGAAAAATACAGATACAGAGTGGACAATAACATTAACACGGCTGAGCCAAATGAAAGCCTGAGTTCTCTTAGTGGTACCTGATATATACTGTATATTTACTACATAACAATTAGTATCACCTGGATTACTACATGGTGTTAGTAAATACATAATAGAATGTTACCGCGTTTATCATTTTTTTATTTTACTTTTATATCATATACTACACATATTTACAGGAGAGTGGGGTTAAATATACAGTCATCTGGTAAGTGGGTGGAAGCGATACAGTACCGGCCACTCTGCATACTTGTGTACCGAAAAGAAAGGCTATAGTGTGCTGTATCCACTCTGCCTGTAATGGGATTCATTTTCACTTATGTTATTTTGTTTGCAAGTGTAAGTAAGTACTACAACTTTCTGCTCTGACCTGTGAACGTTCCCTTGACACTTGACACCTACCCCCCCCACCCCCCTTCTTTTCCCCTCCCTTCCTCTCCTACTCCTCTCCAACCCCTGCCGTCTTCCTCCTCACCCCCCCCTCCCCTATCTCACCCTCAAGTGTATCACATACTGCCTCTATCCCCCTCCCCCCCCCCCCCTGGTCTCTGAGAACGTAATTCATTTATGGTCTGTTAAGAATATTCAAGTTACAGGGATGAAAGAGAAAGATAAAAGGATATATATATATAGAAGAGAAAGAAAAGAGTTCACAAAGGGACACAAGATTAAGGAATGAAACGTGAAATTGAAGAAGAAAATAGAGAGAGAGAGAGAGAGAAGAGAGGGAAAGCAGAGAAAGTAGAGAGATAAGGGGGTGGGGGAGAGAGAGGGGGAAAAATAGAGACAGGAGAGAGTGAATGGCGCAACTCGCTTAATTCCCCTCGGTACAGCTTACTCGTCCAAGGCCGTCAGTCTAGCTTGGTCACGGAACGAACACACACACACACACACACACACACACACACACACACACACACACACATATTAAAAAAAAAAAAAATCATACACATTTTCTACACAAAAACACCGAGTAGTTGAGAAAGATACATGAAAACTATGAGCAATATATCAACAGGTAGAGAAAGACAGATCAAGCAGACAGACAGGCAAGCAGACAGGGCAAACAGACAGGCAAGCAGACAGGGCAAACAGACAGGCAAGTAGACAGGGCAAACAGGCAGGCAGGGCAAACAGACAGGCAAGCAGACAGGGCAAACAGGCAGGCAGGCAGGCAGAGAGAGAGACAGGCAAGCAATCAGATCTTGTAAGAAAACAAAGATAAAACACAGGTACGGATCTACACTTTGGAGACAGACAATCTGCTGCCCCTGCCCTGCCCTGCCCTGCCCTGCCCTGCCCTGCCCCACCCCGCACTGCCCCGCCCCGCCCCGCCCCGCCCCGCCCCGCCCCGCCCCGCCCCGCCCTGCCCTGCCCCACCCCGCCCCGCCCCGCCCCGCACCGATCCACACGGACCTGCCCCACCCCACAACCGACCAATAACGAAGACTTGAGAAGAAGGCGCGAGCGAGCATCAAGTTCAATGGCCACACGACCTCCTGGATCATATTTGCATCGACTACCAAAACGTTCTTCTTTACACTTTCCTTCATTAATCACAAAGTAGCAATATAAAAAAATCACTCCACAACTTGTTTAAAGAAGGTACCAACGCCTTCTCCCCCCCCCCCCCTCCGAAGGTACCAGCGCCTCCTCCCCCTCCTCCGAAGGTACCAGCGCCCCCCCCCCCCTCCTCATGAGTCCCGGTCAGGGCATGATGGTATCTTGGCCAGGGAAGCTAGAGTGTGTGTGGTAGTGTACAGTAAGTGAACGCCAATTCCCGGCATACCAGCTGTCGGAGTTAAGCAGCTGGCGCCATTCACAAGACCCGGGATGGATGGAGGGAGAGGGAGAGGGAAGGTCAGGGGGTTAGATGGTAAAGGGAGGGTAAGGTTGGGGGATGAATGAGGGTGTGAGTAGAGAGGGATGGAGGGGGAGGATGATGGGGTGTTGAAGGAAGGGGGGGAGGATTGAGGGTCATAATTGTTGTTGTAGATGTGGCGGTGGACGTAGTAGTAGTAGTAGTAGACGTGTGGACGTCAGTGCTCGAGGATTCTGGACGTGGGAACAGCGAGCCTTGTTTGGCATAAGGATTTTCGATCCCATGGCCGCATTTTACCGTAACCTAGCTCTCGATGCTGCACTTAGGAGGAACGAGAATGACAAGAACAGGGCATATGGGGAGAGAATTCTGAATGTTGATCAGGGCAGCTTCACCCCTCTGATGTTCACAACCTCTGGTGGGATGGGACCAAGTGCAAGATGTTTCTATGCCAGACTCGCAGAGGTGTTATCTGAACGAAAGCAGTGGCCCAGAAGTTACGTTACAGCCTGGTTGAGATGTCGACTGTCCTACTCTCTGCTTAAGTCTGCATTGCTTTACCTCATAAGAAAGAGATCTTCGGCCCCAAAGCCAACAACAGTTGCAGATATTGACTATGAGGCTACAGTCACTGAATGCCGCATAGATCTGCGGCTCAACTAACTCAACACAGCTAGGATAGCTACTATGTATTAGGATATTTAATTTTAAGGTAATAAAATGGCGGCGAAGGTATGGCTATTGAGGGAGGCTGAAGGCCACGTTAAAAAAAAAAGTAGTAGTAGTAGTAGTATTCCCAAATTAGTGAAACACCCTCACTGAACCCGAGCAGAAGGATCACTCCTTGCACTACCACCGAGACTGGGAGGAATGGGACTGACCAATCCAGAGGAGATTGCTGCCACCGAACATCAAAACTCAGTTCAGCTCACGGCAGCCCTCACTGACCACACAATAGCTCAGAACACAACAGGGGAGGTGGATACCATTGAAGTAAACAAGATTCGAAGGTCAATTATGACAGAACGACAGCACGGCCAAAGTGATAAGTTGCAGCAACTGTTGCTGCAAGTACCAGAGAATTTGAAAAAAAGTACCTATAGCACAGGAGGTGGGCGCCTCGAACTGGTTAACTACGTTACCGATAAGGGCAAATGGTTTGTCTCAATAAACAAGAATTTACAGATGCCATTGCTCTAAGGTACGGTAGGCCAGTGGAAGGTTTGCCCTCCCAATGCGTGTGTGGCTCTTTCTATGACGTCGATCACGCCATGGTGTGCAAGAAAGGGGGCTTCATATGCATGAGGCATGACGAAGTAAGGGACCTCACAGCAAATATGTTGAAGGAAATCTGCCGGGATGTCATGGTAGAACCGACCCTCCTTCCTTTGGACGGTGAGATCTTCCAACATAGGACTTCAAACAAATCTAACGAAGCCCGTGTTGACGTCAGTGCTCGAGGATTCTGGACGCTGGGACAGCGAGCTTTCTTCGACATCAGGATTTTTTATCCCATGGCCACATGTCACCGTAACCTAGCTCTCGATGCTGCACACAGGAGGAACGAGAACGACAAGATAAGGGCATATGGGGAGAGAATTCAAAACGTTGATCAAGGCAGCTTCACTCCTCTGGTGTTCACAACCTCTGGTGGGATGGGACCAAGTGCAAGATGTTTCTACGCCAGACTCGCGGAGGTGATCTCCGAACAGAAGCAGGAGCCCAGAAGTTATGTTACAGCCTGGATGAGATGTCGACTGTCCCTCTCTCTCCTTCTGTCGGCTTTGCTCTGCCTCAGGGGAACGAGAGCTTCTGCCCCAATGCCGATAACTGCTGCAGATATTGACTATGAGGCTACAGTCACTGAATGCCGCATAGATCTGCGGCTCAACTAATTCAACACAGATAGGATAGCTACTTATGTATTAGGATATTTAATATTTAGTTAATAAAATGGCGGCGAAGGTGTGGCTATTGGGGGAGGCTGGAGGCCACGATAAAAAAAAGCAGAAGCAGTAGTAGTAGTAGTAGTAGTAGTGCTAGTAGTAGTGAAGATAATGACATTGTTGACAGTGGTGGTGGTGTTGTTGACAGGGGTGGTGTTGGTGGCAGTGGTGATGTTGATAATGGTGGCGTTGGTGATGTTGTTGGTGGTGGCAGCGGTGATGTTGACAATGGTGGTGTTGGTGGTGGCAGTGGTGGTGTTGATGTTGGTAGTGGTAGTAATGGTGTTGGTGGTGGTAGTAGTGGTGGTGTTGGTGGTGGTGGTAGTAGTGGTGTTGGTGGTGGTGGTAGTAGTGGTGGTGTTAGTTACTCGTCTGGGGTGTTGCGTGTCGCTTCCGTCTGGTTGATGGCGCTATTCCTGGCCCGGTTGTCATACACACCCCAGACGATCACTGTTGGGTACGTCTCTCTCTCTCTCTCTCTCTCTCGTCAACATACCCCTCGACATTAAAACAAAAATGAAAACCCCTCATTTATGGTGGCTTACCCTATATACGATTACACAAGACAAAAAATACAGAAACAAACAGAACTGTAATCAATTCAAACTCCTCTCGTATATAGAAATTAATATATACAAGGCTAATTTTACAGTAGCAAAATTTTACGTACAATTTATCATTATCACTCTAACTATATAGCAGTAGCATTTACTTGAAGATAAAATAGTAAATAAACAATAGATATGTACATTTAATAGTCCTTTGCGAAGATCAGTCACCCACAGGCAGGGGATGCTGTTTTTCCTGAAGGTGGTTTATCCTGACGTTTATATAGCAGCAGTGTTTTGGTGGTCTCTCTCTCTCTCTCTCTCTCTCTCTCTCAGCCTTGGGGGGGGGGGGAGGGGTGTACAACAGACTGAGGAGGTCGTCACGCTGGTAACATGATCCATTCATTCATTCTCCCTAACAGGGCAACTCCTTCTCCCTCCCTCCCTTCTTCACATAACACCCTTCCTCCCATTCATCCTTTACCTACCTCCCATCACCCTTCCCTGTATTCCCCCTTCCCTCTCTCTCATTCTTTTCCTCCTCTTCTTCAATCATTCTTCTCACCTACTTCTATTTAGTCATAGCATCTCTCTCTCTTAATTTTTATGTCGGTAGAAGAATGTTGATAGTGTGTGTGTGTGTGTGTGTGTGTGTGTTGTTGTTGTTGTTGTTGTATATGCCTGCTTTTGTTTGTGTGTATTTCCATGTACCGTATGTGTGCCAGATGTTATATACACCCTTTTGATCTTGGTGTTTGTTGACGTTTGTTTTCAGCATCAGTATGGCAGTAGGTACGGTGAGCCGCCACAACAACACCCGCCTGTATATTTTTGTTTTGTCACTTCCCCCTTGCCAGACGACATACTAGTCACTGACCTCCAGCCTTACTACTGCCTAAATTTTATTCCATTATTCTGAAAATCTTAGGAAGAAGTCCACAAACGACGCATTTTTTAAAGTTTCTCTCTTTTATGTTGAACTTTTTTTATTCCTTTAAAAATATAGAATTAATTTTTTTTTCTCATAAATTTTGTCTTTTTAATTTTTTTTTGTGGTTCTTGGAGTGGGAGAGAAGCTGTTGTTATTTACATCATCAACACCTAATAAGATCCTGTAGCTCGAAGATTACTTAACGTGTCAGTAAATAGCGAGGAATTACAAGAATTAATTAATATTTTATACAGCATCATAACTTCTTCTAAAACCTATTATGACTACTCGATTCATCTTTTATGGATATGAATTTCAAAGTTAACCTACCCTACCCAAACCTAACCTACCCTACCCTCGCCTCGCCTAGCTTACCCTACCCTACCCTAAGATATTGGTCAACAGTAATTATCTCAATTGGATGTTAAACTCAAGTATTTCTACCAGGTACAATGTAGCCATCTCTCCACAGACTACTTTTTCTGACCTAACGATGGTATGTTTGTTTTTTCCAAGTACGGTCTAAGCTCTGTTTTAACTGTACTGGGGATAATCGAACATGATGTAGTTACGCAGTTCACGTCACTAAAGAAACTCTCACTTTCTCTCTCTCTCCACCTCCTTTTCCCTTTCCGTATCGCTTATCTTTTCTTCCTCTTTGGCCCACTTTACCTCTACGAATCCTTATACTGTCTCTTCCTATTTAAAACACACACACACACACACACACACACACACACACACACACACACACACACACACACAATAAAATACGTCTTTCATTATGTATTAGTGTATCTTTTTCCCCTCACTAACACTTGGTCTTCATCACCATTATAATCTCTCAACATACAATTTCCAATTTCAAATGTCACCGTTAATAATTGATGTTGTTGGCAAGATAAAAAAAAAATGGAATGTCTGTTGCATTTTTCCCATACCCTTTAATGAGTGGCGGCTAGCCTTTCGACACGGTGAAATAATTGACGCGGTAGTGTCTCTGTTACGCTTTTTCTTGTACCAGCAGCGGTCACTCTCTCTCATCATTCAGCCTCAGCTTCCAACCTTAGTAATCACCTCAATGGGTAAAAAAAACTAACACTCATAGACTCGGGAAGTTTAACATTGTGAAGGTCAGTGAGACACATCAGAGTTGGTGTTTATCTCTCAATATCAGAAATTACACAAGATACCTTTTGTTGACATTCATGCGACGATCAATATCCAATATACTTGAAGGTGCATTACTGGGACAATTCTAAGCCACAAAGTCGATATGACAAAATGTTGGAATCCGCACAGTTTCTTAAACACCTTATACACTATACTGTACATAAACACACAACATTTCTGTGAATAAAAAATGAGACTGGTAACCGCACGAGGTGTTCCCGTGTTCTCCCTCACACGTTATCTTCCGCAAAAGGTCAGCCTCATTCTTTATGAGCCAGAGCCTTCAATCAAGCCGCCGTCTCTCTCTCTCTCTCCCCTAACAAAGAAACAGCCTAGAGCACTATCATTCCCCTGCTGTTGTGTCTGTAGAAGCGGGGTCTGTTATAACGCCCGCCAAACACTACACAAATATTATCAGTTAGAATGAGACTTTTGCTGTTGTCATTTAACGTCAAAACTTTAATACTTAGTTGTCATGGTATTTAAGGCATCTGTCACTATTGTCCTTTGTTCTGTACTAGACGCAGTATTCTTTTCTTTTTTTAATAATTACCAGATGTTCTTTTTAGGTGGAAATTTATTTAGTCTAAGTCTCCTGTACTCTCAACACTTGATGCTATTCACCGGGTCGACAAGGTGATGTTTAATATAGGTAAACACTTACAGTACGTCAATTCACAGGTGCGTTGACTTGTGTGTTGATAACGACATACGAAGCGTTATAATGTTTAAGTTTTATAAGCTGAAATATATGAATTAGCCGAGGTAGAGTCGTTTTCTGAGCTGAGAGAGAGAGAGAGAGAGAGAGAGAGAGAGAGAGAGAGAAACGTCATCGTAACCTCATGTGATAGGTGGCACAGGTGAGGGTCGTGTGTGTATGTAACATGGGAGGGATTTCGCGTCACTTAAGAACCTCGTGATGTTTCTTCGTCACAGTCACATTCTTAAGCTCCCACTCCACTCCCCTTCTTCCCCCTCACTCCTCTCCCCTCCCTCTCCCCAACACACACACACACACAGGAGACCAACTTATTGATTATAAATTTATAAGACGTCCAGGGTCTCTCAAGTCTCGTCAAAGCTCTTCTTAGAACTGCCGACACCCGCTTGTGAACCTTATAAGACGTTTATGTTCTTTAACAAAACTTTGAATGTATTTTTCTGTCTTTCTGAAGAATTTTAAAACGTATCATTTTTAAATCTTAAAAAAAATCGTACAAAATTCGTTCATACTTTTTTTCTTTAATTCGTGAGGTAAATTATTTTTTTAATCCTTGTTTACATTCACTATTTTCTTCCTTTCGTTCTGTAGTATATCATTTCGATTTTAATATCCGTTTACATCTGGGTGGAAAATACCTCGGTATTGAACCAGCCACTCCCAGGACAGGAAGTGAGAGCTGTATCCATTCGGCCACCGCACCCGCCAAATATTGCTCACTTCACTATAGCCATGAATCGGGTTGTCCATTTCCCCTTCCTCGCCCTGGCCTGTACTTTTGGTAACTGAGTTTTTCTTCTGGCATCTCTCCAACGTCATCTCTCCTTCGCCTTCTTCATCCCTTCTTCTCCATCCCTTCTTCATCATCGATTTCTCCACTATTTATTTACCACTATGCTACTTACACAAGACTTCATGCATATTCAAGCAGACACACAAGTTGAGGTACAGTAATACCTTGAAGCCGCCGGGAGATACACCTCCTTTGACCCAGTTTGAGTGTACTATAACCGTTCGTGTGTGTTTCGTACCGACTGAAAAATCTCGGAAAATGTGAAGAAAGAGAGAGAGAGAGAGAGAGAGAGAGAGAGAGAGAGAGAGAGAGAATCATGTTTGAGAGCGAAACAGAGGGGGATACAGAATCTCGCCCTAAGGAACCCCCAGCATCAATATTAAATTTTACGTAAGTGATCGATCACCCAACAAAATACATCACTAAGAGATTATCCACTTACAAAAAAAAAAAAGACGAACATAAACAAATAATATCACTCGGACACACATGTAAACAACGCCAGTGAAAGATACTCATGCAAATAGAGGTTTGACTTTTAAATTAAGGAAATGAGCTCAAGTGTTTTGCATATTCGCCTTTTCGTGTGGTCCAGTGTGACCAAGTGTGTCCATTCTAACACAAACTACTTCATACCTTAAATTAACAACAACAACACATTTTGAAGTTTGTCTGATTGTTCTTTTTTTTTTTTTACAAATTAAAGGACACAATATTATAATTAGTGTATTAGCATGTGGCTGTCAGGGTACATCTGGTATTGGTAACAGGTCTACCTTATTCACCACCTCAGGATTCGAGCCACTCTTATTAACATGAAAACCTCCCCCATTCAGGTATCAATAAGACATTCACCTACCTGAATAGACGCGTCATTAGAGAGTTCTTCTGTCAAATGAATTACTTTTATTGGATATTTGCTTTTAATCTCTTTTAATAAAAAAATGGTCTGGTAAAATTCAAAGTCGACAGTGGCGCTTGAAAAATTGCAGACCGACTCTCACCAGAATATTTATACACCAAGCATTTATTACGACCCCGCGCTAATTGTTAAAATGTTCTTGACATTATCGAAACCGTAATTAGCACCCGCGTTGCATTAACCATCAGTGAAGTGAATATTGCATACTTCCGTGTTTGCAATAAGCTTCAAGTTTTTCAAATAACTGTGGGTGATTTTTTTTTTCAAGAAGGTAATGAAATAACTTCCTTTGTCTGTCGTTGCATCTAAAACCAAAATAGTAAAGTACCAGAACAAATACTCCTTAATTCGCTATAATATTTGAAGTTAAGAGCACTATCCCACACACCACACACACCTGTCCAAAATAAATCACGTACAGGTACTGTTGTAATTGACGCCACCTGGGCAACTATAAAGCATTAAATACCATGAATACATTTTACCGTTTATGAGAGACAAACTGTAATATAAAGAACGCCGCTTTCCCTTTTTCTTAGTCTCTTGTGTAATGTTTCACAACTCACTGACACACCACAACATCACTGCTGCCATCTTCCTCAACATCGTAAGAATGTCAAGTATAGCCTTATGGTGTAAACGCCCACATATCATTCTAATCATACATAAAGAATGATGAAGTATACTTGTACAATTATTACCATCTATTTCATGAAGGGTGCAAACAGATTTAATCAGAATAGACATTATATTTGAACGACGAAGAACGTAATTAGACCATACACGACCTTGGAACTATTAAACCCTAACCTAACCTTACAGTATTATGGCTGCACTTCCATTAACTTAAAGCAATAAAAACAAAAAGTTATTCCTATTTGTGAGAAAGATGTCAGTTGTATTTTAAGACTCAATCGATCGACTATTCCGAAAAACAGCAAAATAAACCGTGTGTGTGTGTGTGTGTGTGTGTGTGTGTGTGTGTGTGTGTGTGTGTGTGTGTGTGTGTGTGTGTGTACTAGTGAAAAAAAAAGCAAATTCCCTTGTTTGTTTTTGTATAATGCTTCCAATATAACAAATAATAATTCATTTCACTGTACATAATATCTAATTAAAATAATTAATTCAAACTACTTTCGGCTTTACCTCGTTAACTTAAGAGTAGTTGATATCGTTCGTTATATCCTGCCAATACTACTCGCTAGCGTATCATTATTACCTTAGGTTTAATGTCTCATATATAACCCCTATCCCCCCCACCCCCCCACTAGCCACCCCCTTCCCCTCCCCCTGCCACCACATATCCACCCCCCCCCCCCCCACATAACTTGCCCCTCCCCACATTACCTGAACCTGGTGCTTGGATATTGCCCTTGTATGAGATACTGTTAGTGTTGTTTCCTACACTATTGATATTACCCAAGGCTATTATACCCTGTGTGTCGTGTGTGTCGTGTGTGTAGTGTGTGTGTGTGTGTGTGTGTGTGTAGTGTGTGTCGTGTGTGTGTGTGTGTGTGTTTGTCAATGTATACACATCTGTATATGTATAAGTATGTGTATGTGTATAAGTATATGCGTGCATGAGTAAGCATTGTGTATACATTGTATGACTTTCTGTATAGCTACTGTATAAATTATACCAACACCACCACGCAAGCTCACCACCACTTCTTCCCCGAGAAGTCCGTCAGATCTCACCCAGCTGACTTGCCCTGGATCACACCTCGGATCAAAAGACTTATGCAACAGAGAGACAGAGCCTTTCATCTCAATGACCACATCCGCTACAGGTCCCTTCGCAACCGAGTCATCCGCGAAATACGCACTGCAAAGAAGTCCCACTACCCAACCAAATTACAACACCTGAAACAGACCAACATCAGTCAATGGTATGGTAAGCTTAAAGAACTCTGTGGACTAAACAATAAGACACACCCCCTCCCCTTCCTTAGCCATCTCACTAGTGTTGACGCAGCTGAGCAAACAAATAACCATTTCGCTACTATATGCCAGACGCTCCCACGGCTTGACACAACCACTCTCCCTGCTTACCTACCAGCCTCCCTTCCCACTGACTTAGTAGAAGAATTTGACGTAGCAAAACGCCTGGACAAACTAAAATTAAAACGCTCTACCACCCCCATTGACTTACCAATGAAACTCTTCAAGGAGTTCTCCCCGGAGCTTGCTAAACCCCTCTGCTCCATCATCAATGCTTCTCTCAGTCAAGCCAGATGCCCAGCTGACTGGAAGACCTCTTATGTATCACCAGTGCCCAAGTCAACCAGCCCACAATCCTTAAATCAGCTACGACCTATTGCAATCACCCCAATACCCAGCCTAATCTGTGAAAGTTTTGTGTTCGACTGGGCTTATGCTGATATTGCAGGAGTCGTAGACCCTCAGCAATTTGGCAACATGAAAACTTCCTCCACCACTCACTGTCTTGTCAGCTTTCTCGATTACATATACCGCCATCTCGAGAAACGAAAAACGTCTGTAGCTGTCGCCTTCATTGATTTCACTAAAGCGTTCGACCTAGTCGACCACAATATAATCATCAACAAAGCTATTGACCTCGGGCTTCGAAGAAGCCTCATACCATGGCTTACAGACTTCCTCAGTGACCGACGCCAAGCTGTACGCTTCCGAGGGGCTGTCTCCACCTTTCAGTCACTCACCTGTGGCGTCCCCCAAGGCACCAAGATGGGACCACTCTGCTTCCTTATGCTCATCAATGATGCCCTAAGAGAAACCCCTGCTCGCTGGAAATATGTCGACGACTCCACCATTGGGATCAGCGTCAACAATTCTGCTCCCAACTATACCGCCCTTCAGGATTTATTGAACAGTCTCCAAAACTGGGCTACCAACAACCATGTCACCATCAACCATACCAAGACCATGGTTATGCACATCAACCTCTCCTCCGATATTGTCCCACCTCCTTCCATTACTCTAGGTCCGAACACACTCCAGGTCGTAGATTCCACGAAGCTCCTCGGCGTCACCATAGACAACAAACTAAATTGGAAACCACACGTCAATGAAGTTGTCAAATCCTCCAGTTTCCGTCTCCACCTCCTCCGCCGACTCAAGTCCCTCGGAGTTCCTGCACACGAGCTCCTCAGTGTTTACACAACATTCATACTTCCCAAGCTCACCTATGCCTCCCCCACCTGGTCTTCCTCCCTAAATGCCACACAACGTAAACACCTAGAAAAAGTGCAAAAGAGGGCATGCAAGATTATTCTCTCCTCCTCCTACTCCACATATCAAGAAGCGCTCAACACACTGACCCTTTCGACTCTCACTGACCATCACCACGACCTCATCTGCAAATTTGGTAAGAAGCTTCTACACCATCCCCGACACCGGCTCCTACTACCACCCGAGGTCCCTTGTCCGAGAATTGCTGTTCGACACCACAACCGCATCCAGCCCATACGTGCACGAACTGATCGCTATAAGAACAGCCCAGTCCCAACCATTGTAAAAATTATCAATAACTTGTAATACTGTAACACTGTCACTATGTTGAATTGAACTGTAGTTTGAGCTTTTCCCCATCTAAGTTATTATATGTCTTATTTGTGTCACTTATGTTACTTGTATATTATTTGTAATTCGTAACCCACTCCCCAAATATGTAACTGTATATTTTCAGCCTTCTGGCTGCCAAGCTCTTTCAATAAACCGTTAATTATTATTATTATTATTATTATTATATTTACTTGTACGTCTGTAGCGATAATTTCTCCGTTGGTCTGACTGTAATGTCTCTACGTCTCTAAACTTCATAAACAAATGAATAAGTAAATGAATAAGTAAATAAATAAACAATTTGAGTCTATAAATTAAAAATAAACAAGAAATGGATGAAATATTGAAGAAAAAAAAATTCCCCTCAGCCATTGCCCAAACGACAGATGTTCTGAGATCGACTCCACACGCCATTCCTATACACGTGCAGTTATAAACGTGTGGTGAACGGGTGGTACACAGGTGGTAGTGCAACTCTTCTAAGCACCTGTCCTAATGTGGTCACTACACCTGCAAGTAATTATGATAAGAGCGGTCCATGAGTCAAGGTCAACTATGTGATATCATATAATCAATATTAATCATAATACAAATTCGGGGGATCCGAGGAAATCACAATAATTATTTACAGTTTATGCGGTAAATGACTCCAACTTTCCTCTCTCTCTCTATCTCTCTCTCTAACATTTTTATTACATATCGTAGATGTCAACATATGAAGCAGTGTGTGTGTGTGTGTGTGTGTGTGTGTGTGTCGGTGTGTGTGTGTGTGTGTCGGTGTGTGTGTGTGTGTGTGTGTCGGTGTGTGTGTGTGTCGGTGTGTGTTGTGTGTGTGTGTGTGTGTGTGAGTCTGTGTGAGTTGGTGTGTGTGTCGGTGTGTGTGTGTCGATGTGTGTGCGATTATTAGCCAGAAAAATGCCAATATTAAACATGGACAAAAGTTCAGGTGTGTGTTCAGGATAAACACACCTGAACACACACCTGATCTTGTGAATTTATTAGGTTCAGAGTTCACATTAATCACATATAGGTCGATAAACTCATTTGTAAACGTTAATTTTTACGCACATAGCACATAAGCACACGCTTCACAAGAATATATTAGTTTTCAGATTTGCCCTTACGTACCCCCCCCCCCCCCCAGGGCCAGGCCAGCTTCATCCCCCAGTGTCGGGCCAGCTCCACCCCCCAGGGCCAGGCCAGCTTCATCCCCCAAAGCCGGGCCAGCTCCACCCCCCAGAGTCAGGCCAGCTCCACCCCCCAGAGTCAGGCCAGCTCCACCCCCCAGTGTCAGGCCAGCTCCACCCACCAGTGTCAGACCAGCTCCACCCACCAGTGTCAGGCCAGCTCCACCCCCCAGTCATGCCAGCTCCACCCATCATGCCAGCAACCCCCCCCCCCCTTGTGCGATGTCAGCCTTGAACCTCTGACACAAAACATAATAACCTTGGAAATCGAAGAACCTAAATATAATACAATATAATCCCAATCTCTTGAATCATATGACACAAAAGTAACAGAGTCGTTTTTCCTTCAGGACAGGTTGAATAATGACGTCAAGACAGGTTGGATAGAGATAATGACGTCAGGACAGGTGGGGTAGAGATAATGACATGTGGGTCAAAGATAATGACGTCAGGACAGTTGAGCCAAAGAGATAATGACGTCAGGACAGGTGGGTCAGAGATAATAACGTCAGGACGGGTGGGCCAAAGAGATAATGACGTCAGGACAGGTGGTTCAGAGATAATGACGTCAGGACAGGTGTGCCAAAGAGATAATCAGGACAGTTGAGCCAAAGAGATAATGACGTCAGGACAGGTGGGCCAAAGAGATAATGACGTCAGGACAGGTGGGCCAAAGAGATAATGACGTCAGGACAGGTGGGTCAGAGATAATGACGTCAGGACAGGTGGGCCAAAGAGATAATGACGTCAGGACAGTTGAGCCAAAGAGATAATGACGTCAGGACAGGTGGGCCAAAGAGATAATGACGTCAGGACAGGTGGGCCAAAGAGATAATGACGTCAGGACAGGTGGGCCAAAGAGATAATGACGTCAGGACAGGTGGGCCAGAGATAATGACGTCAGGACAGTTGAGCCAAAGAGATAATGACGTCAGGACAGTTGAGCCAAAGAGATAATGACATCAGGACAGGTGGGTCAGAGATAATGACGTCAGGAAAGTTGAACCAAAGAGATAATGACGTCAGGACAGGTGGGTCAGAGAGTAATCAGAAGAGCATCATAGAAATATATCCTGTAAAGGTATGGAGGCGGCGCCACATCACACCTGCATCATGAGCTGGGGGGGTGTGGGGGGGGGGCGGAACTTAGCTGTGACATCATAACGGGTGGAGGGGAGGAGGGGGGAACTGAGATCTGTACTGACGTCACGAGGGGTTGGGGGCGGAGGTGCACACGTGTGGAGGACAGGTGTGTGTGTGTGTGTGTGTGAGGAGAACACTTGTGCCCCCTCACACCCACTTGATCCACGAGGCAAATAAGCCAAATATCTTCCCTGTATCGCTTTAATCTTCAGCGACTCTCCTGTACTTTACGGCAATGGTTCCACAGCTAAACTCCACACGATGTTAAAACCAAATCATTGATGTACAGAAAATAAATCATGAATCAACGTGAAAAAATGAAAACTAAAACAAAAATCATTATAGGTGAATGAAGTTTTAAAACAATCATGAACTGAAAAAAAATGTTTTATTAAAGTACTTTTGTATGATAAACCTTCTTAAAGATTATTTTATTTTTTGTATAATTTAATCAGTTATTAAAACATTTCAACAGCAGATCATCACTATAAATAAAGTTTTAGGGTAAAGTACAAAAGGAATAAAATTTAAATAATATTGTAAAATAATTCGACTAATAACCCAGAATGAATCAATTTCTAGATTATAATCATGAATAATTAAAATTTTGAATATTGTTAAAGTTTGTATTTCTTTAACGTAACAAATAAAAATCCAAAGTAAACTAATACACCAACACAATACAACAGCCAGTGTATTACACCTACCTCATAATTTAGTTATACAATAAACAATTATTTATTCGACTCTCTTCTCATAGATAAAAGCGTTAAATACACAGGTGATAAAAAACATATTGTCAGAAGTGGGATTCGAACCCACGCCCGGAAGACCGGACTGCGACCTGAACGCAGCGCCTTGGACCGCTCGGCCATCCTGACTACAAAGTGCATATTAAAGAGGAAAAGGTAATTAAATGCCTTTGATGCATGTGTGTGTATGTGTGTACGAATATGTGGAGGCAGCCAGAGGTGACCTCGGTGGAGCGCATATGTTTAGACCCCCCCCCCCCCCCCACCCCTCTGAACACCTGTAACACATTACGCCCACGCTAGTACCTTCTCCCTACCCTACCTCTTCCCTTCCTGCCTCTCCACCCCTTCCATCCCTTCCACTTAAGTATTTCTCCCTTTTTGTTAGTATTTTAGTCAGCTTTATAAACTATTTTATTCTCTACTTTCATAATAATCTATGAAATTGGCAGATATTTGTCTCAATTTTCCATATATTGTGTAAGTGTTATACTTTTCATTATATATATATATATATATATATATATATATATATATATATATATATATATATATATATATATATATATATATATATATATATATATATATGCAAGTAAATCACTGTAGGTGCGCGTGATCTAGGTATATGCTGATAACCACACGGGAGAATGGAAACAACGGAGTACCTTAGCTTTCGTCTTTATTCAAGACATCTTCAGAGACCTCTGAAGATGTCTAGAATAAAGACGAAAGCTAAGGTGCTCCGTTGTTTCCATTTTCCCGTGTGATTTTATCAAGATTTATCTTATCCACGTTTTCATTGTGGATTTACATGAAATATATATATATATATGCTGATAACCACCAGGAAAGAAGAAAACACGAAGTTCCCAAGCGCTTTCGTGTAATTACACGAAAGCGCTTGGGAACTTCGTGTTTTCTTCTTTCCTGGTCGTTATCAGCATATACCTAGATCACGCGCACCTACAGTGATTTACTTGCATATATATATATATATATATATATATATATATATATATATATATATATATATATATATATATATATATATATATATATATATATATATATATATATGCTGATAACCACAAGGAAAGAAGAAAACACGAAGTTCCCAGGCGCTTTCGTGTAATTCACATCTTCAGAGGTAAGTACAGATTTAGGAGAAGTACAAAACAAGGTGTATAACTGTATATACACAGAGGAGGGTGAGATCAGGTCCACAATGGTCAGGTATTAGGTAATGACCCTACTAATCTTTAAAAAGCACCGCAACGGTCGGTAGTCAGGTCAGAGGGTAAGGTGACCCAACCTTCTCACCTGGTTACAAATCTTCTTAATTACAAAATTGTCCAGTTTGTACATGCCATTACTCAAATTCATGTTGACTGCTTCGGTATGTTTAATGAGACTAGATTCTATAATGTTCCTACTGTCAATTGAATTACAAGGTAATATTGAGGAGGCATTATCCCAGTCAATGCAATGCTTATTATCCCTCAGATGAACAAACAGAGCATTGGATTCCTGGCCTGTCTTAACACTATATTTATGTTGTTTTAGTCAAGTTACAAGATCTTTACCTGTCTGGCCTAAGTAAAACATATTACATTCCTTGCAAGGAACTTTATAAATGCAACCAATTGTGTTGTTGGGGGAGTTCTTGATTAACATTTGTTTAACAGTGCATGAGTTTTTAAATGCCACATTGACGTTCCAGGTTTTTAGTTGTAAAGGAATTTGAGAGAAATTTTTGTGAAATGGTAATACTAAGAGATTCTTATGGTCATGGGTGGGCTTGGGATCAGTTCTATAAAAAGATTTCTTACTAATGTTCAGGCATTTGTCTATGAAAGATCTAGGGTATTTAAGGTTTGGGCCAATATTATAGATATATTTATATTCCTCATCAATGAATTCCGGGCTGCAAATTCTCAAAGCACGTAAAAACATTGTTGAAAATACTGACTGTTTGACTCTATTATGGTGGGCAGAATAATAATGAATGTATGAACACACATTAGTAGGTTTCCTATAAATACTGAACTTAAAGGTGTTACCTATTCTGTGTATCAGACAGTCTAGGAATGGCAATTTACAGTCATGCTCTAATTCCACAGTGAATTTGATCGAGGGGGCTAAGTTGTGGCAGGAAAGCTCTCTCTCTCTCTCTCTCTCTCTCTCTCTCTCTCTCTCTCTCTCTCTCTCTCTCTCTCTCTCTCTCTCTCTCTCTCTCTCTCTCTCACAAATTTCCACCTCACACTCACAACCCCCCTTACACACACATCACATTTGCTCCCTAATACACACACACAAAACAGCCCCCCCCCCCCTCCATGTACCTACTCATATACTGTACATCAGCCCTCCCTCCCTCTCTTCTCCCATATACGACAACCTTCCCTCCCCCTCCACACGCCTCTCCTCCGTCCACCTCTTCCTCTGCTACTCAACGAAGGCCTTACATCCTATATCAAGAGGCAATCACTACACAGACCCTCTCAACTCTCATCATTCAGTTGGGCATAAAGCTACTACACCATACCACGGCACGGCCATCTTCTTCCACCTGAGATCCCTCACCCGCGAATTGCTGTGCTAGCCGAGCCCATAAGATCTCGCATTGATCGCTACAAGAACAGTCCCATTCCAACCATTGTAAAAGTCATCAGCGATCCGTAGAAAGCTCGAGTGTTAAGAACATAAGAACATAAGAATGGAGGAAACTGCAGCGGGCCTATTGGCCCATACTGGGCAGTCCCGTTTACACCCAACCCCTATTGCTCATATAAGCATCCAACCTACGTTTGAAGCTATTCAGCGTATTCGAGTTAATGATGATATTTGGTAACTTGTTCCATTCATCCACTACTCTGTTTCCAAACCAGTGTTTACCTATTTCACGCCTAAATCTAAATTTGTCTAATTTAAAACCATTGTTACGAGTTCGCTCCTGGTTGGATAGTTTGAGTACCTTTGTAATGTCCCCTTTGTTAAGCCCTGCCTTCCACTTATACACCTCTATCAGGTCGCCCCTCGCTCTACGTCTCTCGAGGGAGTGCAAATTAAGATGCTTTAACCTGTCTCTTTCCTCAAGGTTCCTAATGCCCGGGATTAGTCTTGTCATTCTCCTCTGAATTCTTTCCAAGGATTCTATATCCATTCTGTAATACGGTGACCAGAACTGAACTGCATAATCCAGGTGTGGTCTCACAAGAGCAAGATACAGTTTTAGGATGACCTCGCTAGTCTTGTAACTAACACTCCTTTGTTTGAACCCAAGTACTTTATTAGCCTTGTTACGAGCAAAAACACATTGTTTACTTGGCTTAAGACTCCTACTTATCATTACTCCTAAATCTCTCTCGCAGTCGGATTTCTCTATGGCATCGTTGTTCATCTGGTATCTGGTTTCCCTGTTTACATCTCCTATACTGAGTACTTTACATTTGTCGACGTTGAATTTCATCTGCCATTTTTCAGACCATTTGAAAAATTTGTTTAGATCTTCCTGTAGTTTTGTGGAGTCCTCGTCAGATTTAATAACACGTCCTATTTTAGTGTCATCAGCAAATTTGCTTATGTTGCTGTCTATGCCGATATCTATGTTGTTTATGTATATAATAAATAATAATGGTCCAAGTACTGAGCCTTGGGGAACTCCACTTGTGACGTTGCTCCAATTGGACTTCATGCCATTAATGCTCACTCTCTGTTTCCTGTCCTGTAACCACGCCCTAATCCATTTAAGGATATTACCTTTGATGCCATGTGCTTCTACCTTTCTAATTAGTCTTTCGTGGGGGACTCTGAGGGCCTTGCTAAAGTCGAGATATTCCACATCATAATTGTGCCCCTCGTCCACCGATTCGAAAACTGATGAAAAGAATGTTAATAGATTAGTTAGACATGAACGTCCGCTTGTGAAGCCATGTTGGGAATCATTCATCAATCGGTGCTTCTCCAGGTGATTTCGAATAGAGTTTGAAATAATTGCTTCCAGTAATTTGCCTACTATTGATGTTAGACTGATTGGGCGGTAGTTAGAGGATATTGATCTATCCCCCTTCTTGAAAATCGGTATTACATTCGCTATCCTCCAGGATTCTGGTACTACACCTGTTTTTAAGGACATGTTAAACAACTTTGTTAAGGGCATACTAAGCTCTTCCTTACATTCCTTTAATACTCTGGCAAATATCTCATCGGGACCAGGTGACTTATTTGGCTTTAGTTTGTCTATTTGCTTACTAACATCGTTACTAGTCACTACTATCTCACTTAATTTGTTTTCTTCACTATCTCTGAATAGAGTCGGTGCCTCGGGTATCATGTTTAAATTTTCGGTGGTGAAAACTGTTGAAAAATATTTATTCAAATTATTGCTCATTTCTCTGTCGTTATCAGTGAGCTCGCCGGTGTCTGACCGTATTGGTCCAATGTTTTCTCGTGTTTTAGTTTGATACATTTGGTAGAATCCTTTGGGGTTTGTCTTCGCCTCCCTTGCTATCCTTACTGTTACTTGTTACTTGTTATATAACCTCTCTCCATGTTAATATCATAGGCCTACTACCACCATCATCTAGCATAAACAAGTAGTAATCACCATAGGCCTACTACCACCACAATCCAGCATAAACAATAAGTAGTCATAATAGGCCTATTACCATCACCAGCCAGCATAAACAAATAGTAAACATCATAGGCCTACCACCACCATCATAAACAAATAGTAACCATCATAAGCCTACTACCACTACCATCACCCACCAGCATAAACAAATAGTAACCATCATAAGCCTACTACCACTACCACCACCAGCCAGCATAAACAAATAGTAACCATCATAGGCCTACTACCACTACCACCACCAGCCAGCATAAACAAATAGTAACCATCATAGGTCTACTACCACTACCACCACCAGCCAGCATAAACAAATAGTAACCATCATAGGCCTACCACCACCACAGGCAGGGTCTTGGGACGATGCCATGTGCTGACTCAGGTACCTTTTATGGCTGGTTTATTGGCCTTGTTGCTCAATTCCGGGTGGGTGTGTAGGCCTACGTGGACAGACCTTTATACAGCCTACCGCTACCCAGGGAGTCCAGGCACGTGCTGACCAGTGAACAAGGATTATCAAGACTCATAGCGGTATTTTGCCAGTGTGTTGTATGATTATGTAAGTATTGTTTTCACCTTGAGGAAGCGAGTTTCTCCAGGGGAATAAAATAGAAGTTCGTATTTATATCGATTGAATCATCTCTATTTTTATCTCTGTCTCATGGCTACAATAGAGAACGTATATAGCAGATGGGAGATACAAGGAATGTTCTCTTGTATTGCGTAAAGGTTACTTCTCTATTCAGGAAGGAACGGGAGGAGATAAGATGGGAGAAACAAATGAAGGGAGAAATAAATGATTTAACGTAAAATTGTACAGAAAACGAAGGTATTTTTTGATAGATATTGTGTAGTTTGGAAGTCATTGGGGAGATGAAATGAGGTAGGTAATAGTTCTGCCACTGACAACAGACAGTTTGTGAAGACTTATTGATTAATACTGTATCGTGTTTGTATACCTGCACTGCTGATGTACATATATGCTGAGCCAATGTGAACGTGCATGGTCGTTTTACGGAATATCTCTGCCTGCCTGCGAACCTACCTGTCTGTCTGTCTGAATGCCTGTCTGTCTGTCTATACCTGCCTGCTTGCCTGTCTGTCTGTCTGTCTGTCTGTCTGTCTGTCTGTCTATACCTACCTGTCTGTCTGTCTATACCTGCCTGCTTGCCTGTCTGTCTATACCTGCCTGCTTGCCTGTCTGTCTGTCTGTCTATACCTGCCTGCTTGCCTGTCTGTCTGTCTGTCTGTCTGTCTCTCTATACCTGCCTGCTTGCCTGTCTGTCTGTCTATACCTGCCTGCTTGCCTGTCTGTCTATACCTGCCTGCTTGCCTGTCTGTCTATACCTGCCTGCTTGCCTGTCTGTCTGTCTGTCTATACCTGCCTGCTTGCCTGTCTGTCTGTCTATACCTGCCTGCTTGCTTGCCTGTCTGTCTGTCTGTCTGTCTGTCTATACCTGCCTGCTTGCCTGTCTGTCTGTCTGTCTGTCTGTCTATACCTGCCTGCTTGCTTGCCTGTCTGTCTGTCTGTCTGTCTGTCTGTCTGTCTATACCTGCCTGCTTGCCTGTCTGTCTGTCTGTCTATACCTGCCTGCTTGCCTGTCTGTATGTCTGTCTATACCTGCCTGCTTGCCTGTCTGTCTGTCTATACCTGCCTGCTTGCTTGCCTGTCTGTCTGTCTGTCTGTCTGTCTATACCTGCCTGCTTGCCTGTCTGTCTGTCCGTCTGTCTGTCTGTCTGTCTGTCTGTCTGTCTGTCTATACCTGCCTGCTTGCCTGTCTGTCTGTGTCTAAGAGGAAGATTCTGAATAATAAAGGTTGTAACTTATAATCCACAGGAAATAAGGCTATAAACCTAGGAACACGAGCTTGTTCTAGGTACACCTGTGCGAGCCGTGTGTATGTGTGTGTGACAATCCGCCATGGCATGTCAACAAGATACAGCTGTTCTTTTGTTGTTTTATGATGAGGAAAGACATCGTTTGTATTGGTACCTATACAGCATAATGACCAGATGTGTCTATAGGTACAAAAAAAGTGATTAATGCCTATGACACTCAGCTGTGACATGTCAAAAAAAAAACAGCTGTTCTTCTATTTAGGAGCAGCAGCGTTACTTTACCCCCACTACACTCATGAATCAAGAACCTTGGAAATAGTGTACTTGTATAGGCGTGGTTAGGTGTGGCCTTCATAACACGCTATCAACACAGGTGAATGGCGAAACTCAGTTGGTTACACTCACCTCGTTGGGAGTCTCTTTGTCTATATGGAAATGAAGCTAAGCTGGTGTCAGTTTATATGTTTTCCATTAGAGTTATGATGATGTACTGATGCTCCCACCTGTGTGAGACTAGACAGGTAATTTTAGGATTTTAGCTACAATAATACAAAAAAAATTATTTACACAAGAAGGTTGACCTTATTAAAACAACAGAGAGAGAGAGAGAGAGAGAGAGAGAGAGAGAGAGAGAGACACGGCAAGGACTGACTAGGAATAATTCTGGTATTTACAACATACAGTATTAGGAGAAATGTGGAAGGCCATTTGTCTAGTGAAGATTATATGAACTAATTGTGTTGTAGGAACCTAAGAGACAGGCTCAGTCTTCAAGTATTGTGGGAGTGAAACCTGCAGGTGAAGTCTGGAACCAAGTTTATATTAATACTCCTCACCTTCTATACCCCTCACCTTCTATACCCCCTCACCTTCTATACCCCTCACCTTCTATACCCCTCACCTTCTATACCCCCTCACCTTCTATACCCCCTCACCTTCTATACCCCTCACCTTCTATACCCCTCACCTTCTATACCCCTCACCTTCTATACCCCTCACCTTCTATACCCCCCTCACCTTCTATACCCCCTCACCTTCTATACCCCTCACCTTCTATACCCCCTCACCTTCTATACCCCTCACCTTCTATACCCCCTCACCTTCTATACCCCCTCACCTTCTATACCCCTCACCTTCTATACCCCTCACCTTCTATACCCCCTCACCTTCTATACCCCTCACCTTCTATACCCCCTCACCTTCTATACCCCCTCACCTTCTATACCCCCTCACCTTCTATACCCCTCACCTTCTATACCCCCTCACCTTCTATACCCCTCACCTTCTATACCCCTCACCTTCTATACCCCCTCACCTTCTATACCCCTCACCTTCTATACCCCCCTCACCTTCTATACCCCCTCACCTTCTATACCCCTCACCTTCTATACCCCCTCACCTTCTATACCCCCTCACCTTCTATACCCCTCACCTTCTATACCCCCCTCACCTTCTATACCCCTCACCTTCTATACCCCCTCACCTTCTATACCCCTCACCTTCTATACCCCCTCACCTTCTATACCCCTCACCTTCTATACCCCCCTCACCTTCTATACCCCTCACCTTCTATACCCCCTCACCTTCTATACCCCTCACCTTCTATAACCCTCACCTTCTATACCCCCTCACCTTCTATACCCCCTCACCTTCTATACCCCTCACCTTCTATACCCCCTCACCTTCTATACCCCTCACCTTCTATACCCCTCACCTTCTATACCCCCTCACCTTCTATACCCCTCACCTTCTATACCCCTCACCTTCTATACCCCCTCACCTTCTATACCCCTCACCTTCTATACCCCCTCACCTTCTATACCCCTCACCTTCTATACCCCTCACCTTCTATACCCCCCTCACCTTCTATACCCCCTCACCTTCTATACCCCCTCACCTTCTATACCCCTCACCTTCTATACCCCCTCACCTTCTATACCCCTCACCTTCTATACCCCTCACCTTCTATACCCCTCACCTTCTATACCCCCTCACCTTCTATACCCCTCACCTTCTATACCCCCTCATCCTCTACCCTTCATTAAGTCTGTTTGTTCCCTCCTACTCTTGCTCTCCACCCCGATGGTTCCCTCCCTTACCCCCCCCCCTTTTTTTTACCGCAACCTTCCTATTCCCCCCCCCCCTTCAACCTGTTGCCCAATGAATCTGCTTTTTATAAGACAAACTGGTTTTATGTATTTTTTTTTCTCGCACTTTTGTCTCTTTTCCACTTTTTATCTTCCGTCGGATTTAAGCCTTTTAGTCACGTAAGTTTTTTGTGTGTTTCCCCATGGTCACCGATGCTCTTTTATTTCCCGGAGCGTTACTTTGTTTCCCGGGAAGCTATACTATCATTCTCTAACTACACTAAACGTTCTCTTTTTTAATCTAACTTTTGTAGTTTGTTTCATATATATCCCCCCCCCCCCCCCCCCGGAGGAACACCCTGTACCAACCTGTATTTATTATTAAAAAAGGTGAAGCCATAAGACGTATTTTAACCTTTCTGTGTGGTATAGATTTTATTTCCTACCCCACTAACTTCCTTTGGGTTATAAAGTATATAAGAGTCTTTCTGTTTTAACTCGTCTATGTCGTCCATGCCATAAAAGTAAAGCAGATTGTCAGGTATTTTTAACTTGTTGTGTCGCGTCTAGTTGATGGTGGGGGCCGGCTAGGCTGAGTGGTCAACCAGCACACGCGGAGGAGCTTCAACAAGACATTCCGATCATCACAGCAAAATCCTCTTTCCCTCCCTCCCTCTCCTTCCCCCCTCCCTCTCCCTCCCTCTCCTCATCCTTCCTCTCTCTCACCCTCCTCTCCCTCTCAATAACCCGAAATAAACGACAGTAGACCCACAACAACGCGAGGTACCTAAGTGATAGGCGATCAGCTTCCTTACTAAGAATACATTGTTAGTCGCCTGTGAAAGATTACACCAGAATTCTGAAGTGTTTGTAGCACACACACACACACACTCTAGAGCAGGGGTTCTTAACCTGGGGTCCATGGACCCCCAAGGGGTCCATGGATGGGCTTCAGGGGGTCCGTGAAGGTCAGATAAAAATTTAACATTTAAATTCACTATATTTTTATATTAAGTTGTTCTATTTTTGTCAATATATACCAGATGTTATGTATGTATTTTTGGTTACTGAAGAAAACCAGTAAATCTGTAGGGTGGCATGGGATGCTGCTGTACACGGTCTGGTAACATACACCTACCTCTCATTTTCCACGGTTTATCACGGCTTGGGAATCTTCTCATATACTGGTAAGGCTTAACTGAGGGCCATAGTATCTTCAAATACATACTTTTTGTTAAATATATTCAATTACCTATGGTTGTGTTTTTGGTGAAGATAGCGAAAGAGGGCCTTAGTTATTATTACTACAGTTGTACCAGCCGAGGTTGGAGACCTCCGACCGCCTTCTGACCACAATTTCAGAGTGTGGCTGAAGAGTGATGGGTGTACAGTGTGTGAATATGTGTTTGTGCGTACGTGGGAGCATATGGAGAAAGGCGCGTGCGAGTGTTGTGAAAAACCAAGAACGGTTGATGCGCTGTATTTATTTATTTTATCCATTATTTACAACAAGTCTGTTATTATTTATTGGTCAAAGTAGGGACTGGGTGCACGTAGTTAGAGTAGGGATGCGTAAATAGAGAGAGGATGGATAAAGTTAGGGTCTGGGTGCGTCAGAGGGTAGGAAAACACGAAGTCATCAGTCAGTATCATTCATATATTTTTTGAGGGGAACCTTGAGAAATCCGTAATAATGCTACTAATAATGCTACTGAAAATAGGGTTATCTGTCTGTCTCTCTGTCTGTCTGTGAAGGTTTGTCCGTCAGTCGGTCGGTCTGTCTGTCTGTCTGTCTGTCTGTCTATCTGTTGATCTGTCTTTCTGTCGGTCGATCTGTCGTGCTTATTAATTTGTGTTCATTAGTTATTGCTTTCCATATAAATTTCATAAAATTGTTTTGTTTTGCAGGCCTTGCTCAATTTGGAAATGTCAAAGAAAAGGAAGTACAACGAAGCTTACTTATCCTTTGGTTTTACTTTCATCGCTGAACGTGATGGGACACAAAAGCCGCAGTGTTTCCTGTGTGGCAAGGTTCTTGCCAATGGAAGCATGAAGCCAACAAAGCTGAAGGAGCACCTCACGTCTGTCCATCCTGAAAATGCATCAGGCAGTATTGATCTATTTCGTGCAAAGAAGGCTCGATTTGAGAAAGCTGGAACTTTACCAAAACTTGGATTTTCCCCAACACAAAAGCCTTGTCTTGAAGCATCCTACAGGGTTGCTTATCGCATTGCCACACAAAAGAAGCCACATACGATTGGAGAGACCTTGGTAAAGCCATGTGCCCTGGAAATGGTCGAGCTGGTTTGTGGCTTGGAGCAGAGGAAGAAAATTGCAGCATTGCCTTTGTCAAATGACGTCATCCACTCTAGAATTGTTGACATTTCTTCTAATATTCTAAAGCAAGTAATGGAAGAATTGGAAGCGACGCCATATCCATTCAGCATGCAACACGATGAAACTACTGACGTCTTTCAGTGCAGCCAGCTCTTGGTTTTCGCCTGTTATATGCATGCTGATACCATCAAAGAAGAATTCCTATTTTGTGAGCCCCGTTTGGAAACTACAAAGGCCATCGACATCTTAGAAATGGTGAATAGTTTCTTTGCCAAGCAAAACTGACTGGAAGAAAAATCTTGGTACTCTGTGCACAGACGGAGCACCTGCGATGCTTGGCAACACATCTGGTTTTGCTGCTTTGGTGAAAAAAGAACCTCCTCAGGTCATCGTGACCCATTGTTTTCTACATCGGCATGCATTGGCGTCAAAGACTCTGCCCGCAATTCTGAAAGAAGTCTTGTCTACTGGCGTGAAAGTCGTCAACTTCATCAGAGCCAGGGCTGTGAACCATCGCGTTTTCAAGAGGTTTTGTCAAGAAATGGGAGCAGAATATGAAGTCCTTCTCTACCACACAGAAGTTCGCTGGCTTTCCAGAGGACAAATCTTGAAGCGTATGATTGAGCTTCGAGCAGAAATTTCACTTTTTTGGGAGAAAAAGAAAGCCCACTCTCAGAACAGTTTGACAGTGAGGAGTTCATTCATGGTTTGGCCTACTTGGCGGATATTTTTGGCCATATGAATGAGGTGAATCTTGCGATTCAAGGCCCCGGAGTCACCACTATGGATGCTGCTGAAAGACTGCAAGCTTTTCTGGCCAAGCTGCCACTGTGGAAGAGGAGGTTGGAGGCAGACAACTATGCAAACTTTCCAATGTTAGAGGAAGTGCTTCTGCAGGATGGAATCGAGAGTGACAAGGCCCTGTTAATTTCTCTGCAGGCAGAATACTGCAGACATCTGGATACTCTGCAGAACTCTTTCAAAGGTTAATTCTGCTCAGGTGACCTTAAAGTTGAAACATGGATTCGTAATCCTTTCCTTGTCGACATAGACTGTATCAGTGATGAAGACCTTGCCAAAGATGTCCTCATTGACCTGAAGACAAAGGAAATGTTACGAAATGAATTCAACTCGAAGAGCCTTGGAGAATTCTGGTGTGCGTTGACACAAGCCTACCCTTGTCTGGTAAAGCGAGCTATGGGTGCTCTGATTCCGTTTGCTACTCCATACCTTTGTGAGTCAGGGTTTTCAGCACTTGTTTCTATCAAAACGAAAAGTCGAAATCGATTGGATGTCAAAGATGACATGCGTGTTACCTTGTCAAAGACCACTCCACAGTACCATTTTCTTATTCAAGCCAAACACCAACAACCTTCTCATTGAAATGAACTTTTGAGCAGAATTAAGTTTTGTTTTGTTTAATTTGCACAAGATGATTGTATTTCATTTTTGTATGGAGTGGCCATTAATTTTTGCATAAAAAAGTGTGAAACATAATTCTTTGTTAAGATTGTTTACTTTATTCATACTTTGTGCATGTCATACACTGTATGAGGCAATGAATTTTCAATAAAATAAAGTATATTCATTGCATGCAAGTTGTGTTTATGTGCTTTTGTGCATTTTCCTAGGGAGGGGGTCCATAGCTTTCACTAGATTCTCAAAGGGGTCCGTGACTCAAAAAGGTTAAGAACCACTGCTCTAGAGGGAGTCCAGTGGCTTGTAAGACTGCCCCAGCCCCCACAGCCTTTATAAACAGTATATAATGTAACACCGCCAAATTATGAAGGATTATACCACTGTAGGTCTCGGAATCTACTGAGAATTATAAAAGGTAAACATGGCGTCTTGTCCACTAACTTTTTTCATCTCAGTCATCTTGTCACCCATTCATTCAGCTTCCACATGAGTCGAACACTTCGGTCTAAACCAAAGTAGGACAAATTCTGTAAACTCGCCCTACAAGTTCACAATGGTTCAGTATGTATATAGACGGTACAGGTATATAAACGGTACAGGTATATAAACGGTACAGGTATATAAACGGTACAGGTATATAGACAGTACAGGTATATAGACAGTGCAGGTATATAGACAATACAGGTATATGGACAGTACAGGTATACACACATTGACAAACAGTAAATTGATTCAACCGAGGATAACCCTCCGTGAACGACTCTATAAAGGCTTATTTCCAATGAGGACTTTCAACATTTACTCACTGTATATGTCAGTCAATTCCAGCCTTCCTCTCCTCCCCTCCATTCTCTTCTCCTTTACATCTTCCTTACGTCCCTTTACACCTTCCTCCCTTCCACCCTCCTCTTCTCCCCTCCCTTCCACCCTCCTCTTCTCCCTTCCCTACCAAGCTCCTCCCCTCCCTCTCACCCCTCCTCCCTTCACTTCCTTTCCTACCATCCCCTCCCTTCCACCATCCTTCCCCTCTCTTTCATGGACGCCAATCACCGTCTTCTCTTCCCTTATTCCTTAATTGATCAGTGCTTGAGTGAGACGCCAGCCACCACCTACCTTCCCACGCCTCTCTCAGCCCCAAATACTATTCACTTCCCAGCTGCTTGACACCAATACACTGTTGAAACGACCCTCCCCCCCCCCCCTTCCACACACACACACCTCGCTCTTATCTCTCATTCATCACACCTCGTAACAAAAACTCCTTCCTTGTATCTGTCGATCTATATTTTTTGTCTTTATTTAGACAGATAAGGTGTGATTTCTTCAATGTACAAGTAACTGTGGTGTCTATTTCCTAACACCCAGTTCATCACACCTGCACTGTATAATCCTTCACTTCCACGAGGTGTAAGAATATATCCCCTTGAACGTAACAGACAGACAGACAGATAGATCATACAGGAGAGATAAGACAAAGACAGATTAGACTGGACAGACACACAGACAGATAGAAAGAGAAAGATAAATCGCCATAGAAGTTCATACAGATACAATACTTAACACACAAGGGCACACCGTAAGTCGCTTCAGCCACAGCCCAAATAAATACCTTAAAAGTATTACTATTTCCTCGTCGGTCCTCGTGACAGTGTAGGAACTATGTAAACAACAAGATTCTCACTACACTGTTCACGATATACCTGCCGTGAGGCTTAATTACGTAAGACGAATGATCACTAACGTCATCCTCACATACATGCGTACTATAACAATAATATTCTTGTCTTCTGGTTAATTTTTACTTAGAGCGAATTATTTAACGGGAAAAAATTTGACTGTGGGTTAATTTTAAGGATAATGTTCAAGGCCTATATGGTTGATGTCCTTATCCACAATGGCATTAATATTAAAATACTAATAAGCTCCCGTAGTGTAGTGGTTATCACGTCTGCTTTACACGCAGAAGGTCCCAGGTTCGAGCCCTGGCGAGAGCAAATTGTTTTACTTTCCTCCTCTTTCTAAACATCACCAGGACAGAAGAAAATAAAATTACTTGCTCTCGCCAGGGCTCGAACCTGGGACCTTCTGCGTGTAAAGCAGACGTGATAACCACTACACTACGGGAGCTCCGTTTTGATGATTGTGGTCAGTGAAGCTGTGAAAGAATGACTTTTATAATTACACCTACAGTATGTACTTGGTAAATGTGATAATGAACGTCCAGAGTTATACCCCAAATAGACCTCAAACCTGGAACACATTGATAACAAGCTAACAATTCCAGGAAAGACCCATAAAAGTGTGATGAAAACTTATCAAAATTACCCCAACATCCTCCCTGTGCTAACTCAGGTATTCAAGATGGCGTCAAAGATGGCCGTCATTCTTTAGTGTATCATATATATGCTACTAGATATGGTAGAAATATGAACGAAGTGTCTAATCATAGGTTTTCAGACACGAACAATCCCATAAAGCCATTGATTACAGGATAAAAAAAACAAGATGGCTACCACTTTGTTTTCATTTACTCGTATTCGCAAGCAAACGTGATACTTGATAACTTATCGAGGGCAAACTTGTTTATATATATATATATATATATATATATATATATATATATATATATATATATATATATATATATATATATATATATATATGCTGATAACCACCAGGAAAGAAGAAAACACGAAGTTCCCAAGCGCTTTCGTGTAATTCACATCTTCAGGGGTGAGTACAGACTAGTCTGTACTCACCCCTGAAGATGTGAATTACACGAAAGCGCTTGGGAACTTCGTGTTTTCTTCTTTCCTGGTGGTTATCAGCATATACCTAGATCACGCGCACCTACAGTGATTTACTTGCATATATATATATATATATATATATATATATATATATATATATATATATATATATATATATATATATTGCATTGGTATGCAAGAAGCCCATAACGGCAAAGCCTGGAATAGTTTATTCCCATTTCAGATAATGGATGAGCTTTGTATAATCTGCGATGAGAAGCTTAGTTCGACTGGTGCTGCAACAATTGGAAAGAAGGTCCGCAGGACAGTTGTGTTGGCTAACATCAAGCGAAATTACGGGCTTCATCAGATGCTGGCAAGAATATCACCAATGAGACTCCATGCTGTTTGTCGTAAGAACTATACACGTTAGAGCACGATAACAGCTACAACAAGAAAGTCATCTGCCAGTGTGATACAGGAGGAAGAGGCACAGTAGGTGTATGGGAGGCACAGCTTGTGTAACTGTGACTTGCTCACCCATAATACGTTCAGTCAAAATACCATCTGCTGAAACAGTTGGCACCTTTAGAGACATTCCTATAAATACATAGTAAACCTGCTGCCCCCAGTCTGCAGGGTGTAGTAATAGGGCGCCTCTAAACTGATGACCCAAAACCACAGAACTTGAGCTGCAGCCGCTGCTCTGGAGTCCTTGTGGACTGTTGTGTTCTGGAACTGGCTCCGTGTGTTTCATGGAGTGTGTTTCATGAAAGTGACCACGAGGAGTGACCAGTATGAAAGAACTGGACTAGAAGTCTTCCTTTTCATCAATCTCAACCCCACCAATCCAGGCACTATTTACACAGCACAAACACTATGTGAAAAACATGGTCTGAAAATATGCCCAGTTACATATGACCAGCCACAACACCTACAGGCTGCAGGAGTAATTGCTGCTGTACAAGACCTAGCTGGAGGAATGACACGGTGGTGGTTCCAGCACGCACTACCTCACTGTGTTCCTATCTGTGACGCACTGGAGTAGTTTACACTGCTACCTCGGAGTAGCATAAAGACCTACGTCCAAACACCAGAACAAAGGACAACAGGGGTCATGCCATCTTTGTCCACTGGCTGTACACACACACACACCCACCATTTCGTGGATATGACCCAAATTGCCGGGTGTGTCTGTCGACTGGCATAGATGCATCAGTGAACTGTGACGATGCTGTAGAAATTGGTCAAGCAGCGGCATCACAAATGAGTGCCAAGAGGTTTACAGACATCATGAACGTAACGACGGAGTGAAGAGTAATGGTGCCATGAGACAGAGTGTGTGTGTGTGTGTGTTACCAGTCCTCGTTTTCCAGGCTCACCACCACACCAATCTCATCCTGGTCCGTGATATAGCGAATAAAAAAGTAACACTAAAATAATAATAATAAAATGACCTTCGTAGTTACAAAACAGTAGAATAATATCAAATCCAGTAAGACAAACAAGTTAAAGGTACAAATAAACGTTGTATTTTTGTACCTGTTATATTTGGCAGCAGATTTGCACGTTTATATTCGTAGATTTTCTTATTGGTTCGTTCCTCAAACTTGTATGACTATTTTACTGAATAAATGTTGATCTATCTATCGATTTATCTATTGAATAAAAAAGTTAGGCATAATTTAGATGATTTTATTGCCTGTGGTGTTTGTGATTTAACTTATTCAATTAGTTAAGTGCATTCTTATATCTTGATTTACGAGAAAAGTTCATCACACGAAAATTTATGATGATACAGTGTAGGGAGTTGGGAGATGACCGGGAGAAGTACTTGCCTCTGAAGACTATGTTAAGTGAACAGACGAGACATAAACTTTAGATAAACAAGAACTAGAGAAACTATCCATCTACCACACAATAACACAACACAGCTCTCGTAGTGTAGTGGTTATCACGTCTGCTTTACACGCAGAAGGTCCCAGGTTCGAGCCCTGGCGAGAGCAAGTACTTGTTCTTTTAGTTTTTTTTCCCAGTACATTATTTTCGCAGTTGAATGTCTGTGATGATTTGCATTAATGTGTTGTTTAGTTATATGCAATACCCTCATACATGTACAGTCGGGATATACTAATAACACTACTTGTCATCACGTATTATGCCTGAACCACAAAATGGGATAAAACTCTCCTTAATACCCAAGATCTTCGGGTACTTACATGCCAAATACTGTCTAGTGTTCAAGACGTTTGACCCCGACTGTACACACACATATATACACATCATAATAATAAAAATAATAATAATAATAATGGTTGCCCCTCATGTACGGGGATGGCCGGCCCTAGGGTCACCTAGGTGTCAATTTGTTTAAGGTGTAGAAGCTGTCGCCAACACAACAACCACACCCTGAGTTAACGAATTACATGACCCAGTGTCAAGGAATAATTAAAAAAAAATGCCCGGACAACTCGCCAACTGCACTGGCTAACCATTACAGCGGAACACGATTCGCAAAACGAATAACATCCAGGTTCCCAAATACTGCTGGGTAGACAGAGGCAAATGGCGTAAAGAAACTTGCCCATAGTTTCATCCTGCCCGGGAATCGAACCCAGGTCCACACACACACGTACATGAAAAACAATAAAGAACAGTTTTCGCAGATAAAAGAATAATAGCAACATTCTCCTCTTCCAAATGTTGCCACTTCGTTTCATTTTTTCCAGACATTTGAAACGTTTTATTAAATTCTCACCCTCGAGATGTCAATCACATACGTTATACCACAATATAATCTGACATATTGTGAACAGACTGTATTTCATTATATACCTTAACTGGCTACTGACAAACGGGGAAAATATGACAAATTTAAAAAAAATAAAATATCCTTATATAGTCATCGAAAGTTATTATTGGTCCTATTTTGATATTGTTCTCACCGTAATGACCTTGTACTACGTCATTAAATTCCTATACAACAGCTCGTCTGGTCATAGTACATTAATAACCCAGCCACCAGGTAAACGAGTCTTGCCTTAGGTAAACATTAAATTAGCTCAAGATGTCCTGTTTGGTTCAGGCGCGACGCAGGTAGCTTACTGGTGTCTTATGGAGTAATAGAGCAAAAACAACAACAAAAATATAAACGTATTAACCTTAATCTGCATATATCACCTCATTAGTCCATGGAATATTCTGAAGAAAAAAACAATGGAATGGGTGAGTGATGTTGACAGGTAAGACGAGACAGTTTATTATTTTGAGGTTATAGATAATATGGAAAAACAAACGACAGTCAATATATAGAAACAAATGACAATCAATGTATAGAAACAAATGACAGTCAATATAGAGAAACAAATGACAGTCAATATAGAAAAACAAATGACAGTCAATATAGAGAAACAAATGACAGTCAATATATATAAACAAATGACAGTCAATATAGAAACAAATGACAGTCAATATAGAGAAACAAATGACAGTCAATATAGAGAAACAAATGCCAGTCAATATAGAAAAACAAATGACAGTCAATATAGAGAAACAAATGACAGTCAATATATATAAACAAATGACAGTCAATATAGAAACAAATGACAGTCAATATAGAGAAACAAATGACAGTCAATATAGAGAAACAAATGACAGTCAATATAGAGAAACAAATGACAGTCAATATAGAGAAACAAATGACAGTCAATATAGAAACAAATGACAGTCAATATATATATATAAAGCGTGTTGATCATCAGTATCCTCCTGATACTACCTGCTCCTGATATTACCTACCACTGACACTACCTCCCACTGACACCTTTTCATCACCGTAGCTCCCTCCTCCTCCTCCTCCTCACCATCACCACAACCCCTTCTGCCAGCATCACCACCTTTCCACCACCACCATCACCACAACAAACCCTCGTGAGATAGGTGGGAGGAGGAGGAGCAAGAGGTCATATGGGTCACTACCACGATCAAAGGAACACAACGCTCCATGCCTTAACGCCATGTCTTAAAATATGTCTATTGTATAAGTATTAAGATGTCTGTTTCCACCAATATAAATAGTTCACGGATTTATACGAGTATCGACCACCGGCTATTATGACCCTTTTATTTTGTTCACTCCTGAGGGACCACGTGTTGGGGGTCCATGTCAACACTCACGGCTTATATAGACACGTTACTAGTGACATACTAATTGTTTACTTGTTTTTCTTTGGTTCTTATATTAAAACAAAATATTTTAGTTGTTTACTTAACTGCTATTTTTTAATTCAATTTTATTCTTAACTTTTTATAATTTTTGTTTTTAAGTAACTTTTTTCTTAATCTCTGTTTGTTTGTTTGTTTCTCACGATAGTTCACTTCGTTATTGTCCCCTAAAATCACACTTAACCTAACCTAACCTAATTACACCTCACTTCACTATTATAATTCATTTCCATTCTTCCCATCACCTCACCCACCCATACACCAACCCCATCATCTCACCCACCCCATACACCCACCCCATCATCTCACATCCCCCATACATCCACCCCATCATCTCACCCACCCCTACACCCACCCCATCATCTCACATCCCCCATACATCCACCCCATCATCTCACATCCCCCATACATCCACCCCATCATCTCACCCACCCCATACACCCACCCCATCATCTCACATCCCCCATACATCCACCCCATCATCTCACATCCCCCATACACCCACCCTCATCACCCTCACCCCACCCACCCACCCATCCTCACTTCATTCAGCATAGAGACATACATACAGTACACCCTCTCACAAAGTCCGAGTCAAACAATAGCTACTCCCATCCAACTCGTATACATATTTTGTGTAATATTTCTAAAAGCACTGCATATGAATGACTAACCCCAAAGCAGGAAAAAAAAAAAATAAAAAAAAAATAAGTAAAAGAAGTCTCTCTGCATTGTGACGTTCTGTTGTTTCTATAAGGGACTGTAAAATCCTTCTGTACTTCCCTGAACCTATTAGGAAGAGGAGTTGAGTCTCATTTTAGAGGTTTATACTCTTTTAATTCGTCTGCTTGATATAAGATAAAGAGATGTTAGGTATTTGGTTTGTATGTTGTTGAGATTAGTCGAGTTTGTCTTTTTTGTTAACGTCTTCCAAAATACTTCGTGTTATGACCTCCAGGCTTTTATTCCTTTCAGTTCCTTAAAAACTCGTAAATATTTAAATCTCTCTCTCTCTCTCTCTCTCTCTCTCTCTCTCTCTCTCTCTCTCTCTTTCCTTAAAAACTCGTAACTATTTTAATTTCTCTCTCTCTCTCTCTCTCTCTCTCTCTCTCTCTCCTCCCTCACTTCCCCTCCCTCAACATTGTCTAATCGTCACTTGTCAACTACGCCTCACGCTCCTGTTATGGGAATCTAAACCACTTAATCATCTAATTTAGCGGTGGCCTCCTTTAGCTAATTACTTAATCTGTCCATGTCACTCTCCTCTTCCCCTACCTCTCCCTCCCCCCCCCCTCCCCAGAATGCGTGGTTAATGAGATATGGGTGTATTCTGAGGGACGGAGGAGGGAGGGGAAGGAGGGAGAGAAGTGGAAAGAGGGAGGAAGGAGGAAAGGAGAGGGGGAGGATGAAGGCGAGAAGAGGAAAGGAGCTGGGAAGTGGTGAAAAGATAAGAAAGGAGAGAACGAAGTTAAGAGTGTGGAGAGAAGATGAGGAAGGAAGGAGTAAGGAAATGAAACGTAAAATAAACAATAGTACCCTTGCAGGGGGATGTAGGGTTCCCCCCCCCCCCCCACCTCCTTGGCGTCCTCCTCTGCTGGCAATGGTTAATGGAGGAGAAAAAATAAACCATTGAATTAAGCTGTGGGTAATGGAGAGGATGACTCCCCTCCCCCCCCCCCCCCACACAAAAAAATGGCTGTACAGAGAAAAAGAAAATCTATTTTTTTTTATTATCAGACGAGTGAAAATATACAGTGGGTTGCTGCTTATTGTATGTATGTATGTATGTATGTATGTATGTATGTAACAGACAGGGGCAATCATCAGTGCAATATTGATTAGTTTGTTAATATAAAAAAGTTTGCAACATTTTCAACCCATGTTTACTTTTCGTGTGCTTGCTGGGATAGGTGGGGGGGGGGGGGGGTAAGTTGTTCCACACCTTCACATCAGATATTTTATGGAGGTCTGGGTCTGAGAGGAGCGTATGGGGGGTTGGTCTTAGTAGGTCTGGGTGTCTTTCAGTTCTACCTCTGGTTATTCCGGAACTAGAAATTATTATTCTCAATGAAGTGATTAACTGATCTATAAACAAATATAGCACAGCAGTAAGTGTTAATATACTCAAATTTTAACATTTTCAGACTAGCATTTCGTTTATGTGATCAATTTTTCAAGTAGGTCATTGTCCACGCAAGTCTCTTCTGGCATTGACAGTAAATCAAGTGTTTGTAAACAAGATCATAATCGACTTCTGTTATTACTGCAAGCGTGAGTGACTGATGAGTGTGATAGAGGACACAGCACTGTTTATTGATTTGGGTTGTGTTGTATGTGGTTTCTCCAGTTCAGTTTCTCATCAAAAATAACTCCAAGGAAATTAATATTTGGTTCACGTTTGAGGACTGTATTACCAAGGTACAGGAGGTCCAGATCTGGGGGTCTGATTTTTTCTTTTGTGAAAGATTGTGGAGTGGGTTCAGTCGAGGTTTAGGGTCACGTTATTACCCAGTTCCTGACTTTAGTCTATTCTCTGTTCATGGTTCTCATCAAGGAATGAAGATCCGAGTGGCTGGTACAACATGCTCTCGCTATATTTTCTTTCCGACCAATATGTTAATTTATCTCTCTCTCTCTCTCTCTCTCTCTCTCTCTCTCTCTCTCTCTCTCTCTCTCTCTCTCTCTCTCATCCACAGTTTCAAACCTCCACCTACACTAACTCTGAAATATATATTTAAATATATTTAGACTGGGACCCTATCACCAGAGACAGACTCGAGGGAGGATTTGGTGGTGGTGGCGTCTGAGTAATCCGCCAGCTTCAGGGATTACCGGGATTACACCAACACACCTCAGCCTCTACCTCGCCTGCGACCAGATGTTCAAGACTTATCCCAGCGTTTCAGCCTTCGTCACACGCAAGACTGAATTTATATCCATTTACGGCTGCTTTTCTTCCTGCTTTTGAGGGCGGGGGTGGGGGGTGGAGGGTGGGGGGGGGGGTGGTACTAGTTACAAAAATTACCCATAGTTGAAATAAAAATAAAGCAATAACAATCCTATAATATTACCCATTATGAACTATATTCGCACATCTCCCTGAGTGACATATTATAAGGTAGCTGTTGTTGTTGTTGTTGTTGACACATATATAAAGTACAGTTTGTTACGGGTATAAGATAAGATACTCAGGTACAACACACAGTAGGTAGGTAACTTCTCAGGTGTTTTAATAAAGGAGTATAAAAAGTTGGTGTCTTAATGGAGATGAATTAAATTGTATCTAAATAATTAACATGATGACTTAACCCTTTTACCATGATGGCTTAACCCCTTTAGCACGATGACTTAACCCCTTTAGCATGATGACAACCCCTTTAGCACGATGACTTAACCCCTTTAGCATGATGACTTGACCCCTTTAGCACGATGACTCAACCCCTTTAGCATGATGACTTGACTCCTTTAGCACGATGACTTAACCTCTTTAGCATGATGACAACCCCTTTAGCACGATGACTTAACCCCTTTAGCATGATGACAACCCCTTTAGCACGATGACTTAACCCCTTTAGCATGATGACAACCCCTTTAGCACGATGACTTAACCCCTTTAGCATGATGACAACCCCTTTAGCACGATGACTTAACCCCTTTAGCATGATGACAACCCCTTTAGAACGATGACTTAAATCACCGGGTTGTAAGGACTAAGTACTGACCTATAGGCCCCTAGACACACTGTAACATCATCTTCATCAGTATAATAATAGTTGCCCCTCATAACCAGGGCTGGCCGGCCCGAGAGTCACCTACGCGAGGATTGGTTTAAGGTGCAGAAGCTGTCGCCAATACAACACCCACACACTGAGTTAACGAGCTGTATGACCCAATGTCTAGGTGACCGGACAATTCCCCAACTGCACTGGCTAACCATTATCCTTGACTAGAACACGATCCGTAAATCGATTAACATCCAGAGTCTCAATTACCGCTGGGTAGACAGTGACGTAAAGAAACTTGTACACACACACACACACACACACAGAGGGAGACGACAACTAATCTAAGCTACATACGTCGTGGAGTCGGCTGAGTGTTGTTCCACCTACTCCAACTCACTACCTCATTAATTTACTCCCTCTACGTGTCGCTGCCTCTACTACATCTACTCATCCAACCAAGATTCATTATGGGGGTTGTATCAGGTGTTACAAGTGGGTGTGGTAATGTTCTTTTAAACCTTTGAGTGTGTGTGAGCCCAGAGTGTGTTTGAGCCCAGAGTGTGTGTGAGCCCAGAGTGTGTTTGAGCCCAGAGTGTGTTTGAGCCCAGAGTGTGTTTGAGCCCAGAGTGTGTGTGAGCCCAGAGTGTGTGTGAGCCCAGAGTGTGTTTGAGCCCAGAGTGCGTGTGAGCCCAGAGTGTGTGTGAGCCCAGAGTGTGTGTGAGCCCAGAGTGTGTGTGAGCCCAGAGTGTGTTTGAGCCCAGAGTGTGTGTGAGCCCAGAGTGTGTGTGAGCCCAGAGTGTGTGTGAGCCCAGAGTGTGTGTGAGCCCAGAGTGTGTTTGAGCCCAGAGTGTGTGTGAGCCCAGAGTGTGTGTGAGCCCAGAGTGTGTGTGAGCCCAGAGTGTGTTTGAGCCCAGAGTGTGTGTGAGCCCAGAGTGTGTGTGAGCCCAGAGTGTGTGTGAGCCCAGAGTGTGTGTGAGCCCAGAGTGTGTGTGAGCCCAGAGTGTGTTTGAGCCCAGAGTGTGTGTGAGCCCAGAGTGTGTGTGAGCCCAGAGTGTGTTTGAGCCCAGAGTGTGTGTGAGCCCAGAGTGTGTGTGAGCCCAGAGTGTGTTTAACGTATATCCATAAGTATACAAATCTTTTATACCAAACTACTGCTTATCTCACCACTACGTTACATCATTCACTCATCTTCACTACAGTCAAAAGGTATCAAGACTTATCATCCTATTCTCAGAGATTAGTTCATTAAAACTTTCCCCACTACACTGTGTAAGTTAATACCTAAGATTTATTTCCTTTAACCCTCACTTAATTGTATATCAACACACCTTAGAAATAGCTATCATCACCGCCAACAATACCACCATCACCACCATCAACCACACCATAGCAAAGATAATACCAATACCAAACACACACCTGCATACCACAAGACGCTGCCCAAATCTTCAAATCCCACCCACCCACCCGCCCATCTACTTCCTCCTCCACCCTTGAGCGCATCATCCTCGAGGCTGATAAGCTTAATCTACCTCATCTACTTCGGGCCGGGACTCAAGAAGGGCCATGGTTAATCTAATATCTACGCTGATTAATTGTTGACAGGTAGAGACAGGTGGTGCTAGGAGGGAGGCCTTATGTGACTCTACGGTGGGTAGGGTGGGTAGGGTGGGGTGGGTGGGTGGGTGAGTGGGTGGTGGGTGGAAGAAGTAAGAGATGATGAAAGAAGTACCAGAAAAAAAAAGATAAAATTTCACTAATAAAGATTTTAAAGCTTAATATTGGCTCTGACAAGTTAAGCTTAATAAGAATCCATAGCCCAAACTTTATTACGGCACGAATTAAGCTTAATAAGACTCCATAGCCTAAACCTTATTACGGCACAAGTTAAGCTTAATAAGACTCCATAGCCCACACCTTAAGCTTAATAAGACTCCATAGCCTAAACCTTATTTCGACTCAAGTTAATCTTAAGACTCCATAGCCTAAACCACCTTATTACTGAAGAAAACGTAGTTCAACTTTGATCAGTTTGGCAATTAAACTTGGTAAAACCTATGGTTAGTGGAGACGAGAAGGGCGCCGAGGAGGAAGGGAACTTTTGACCTTGATGGATGGAAGTTTATTATATAGATGAGGGGAGGGATAGAGTGAGAGGGAACTTACTGCTGATGAAATTGGAACTTTTTTCTTTAAGTTTTAGTTTTGATTTTTTTTTTTATTAAAGGAGTTTGTAGGCAAGAGAGAGGGAGGGGGGGTGAGGAGAGGATTTAGGCCTGGGGTGTGGGGAAGAAAGGGAGAGGGAAAGGGGAGGAGAGGGGAAGGAGAGGGGGAGATTTAGGCCTTTGAGAATTTGTTCTTGGTGAAATTTGAGCATTTAATATTCCCTCCCCCAGTGCGAGGTGAGGGGGGTGAGGGGTGGGGAGATAAGGGGGTGGGGAGGTAAGGGGGTGGGGAGGTAAGGGGGTGAGGGGTAAGGGGGTGAGGAATAAGAGGGTGAGGGGTAAGAGGGTGAGGAATAAGGGGGTGAGGAATAAGGGGGTGAGGGGTAAGGGGGTGAGGAATAAGGGGGTGGGGGGTAAGGGGGTGAGGGATAAGGGGGTGGGGAGGTGAGGGGGTGGGGAGGTGACGGGGGTGGGGAGGTGACGGGGGTGGGGGTAAGGGGTGGGGAGGTAAGGGGGGGTGAGGGTAAGGGGGTGAGGGTAAGGGGGTGGGGAGGTGACGGGGGTGGGGAGGTGACGGGGGTGGGGAGGTGACGGGGGTGGGGAGGTGACGGGGTGGGGAGGTGAGGGGGTGGGGAGGTGACGGGGGTGGGGAGGTGACGGGGGTGAGGGGGGAGAGGATGGTGGAGAGATGGTAATCTTAAAGCATTAACTGGTATCTTAGTGGATAAACTTAAAAACTACATCATCGAGAAATTTTACAATCCCTATCTTTCAAAATTAACTTCGCAAACTTAATATAGACATATATATTTCCTAATTTTTTTTTATGTAATATTTCTCAGCACATAGAACTGAAGGAAACAAACAATTGGTGTTAGTTAAGAAGATAAACTATACGTGTGTGTGTGTGTGTGTGTGTGTGTGTGTGTGTGTGTCCACTTTTGAGTACTGAGAGAGGCGTAACCCACCAGACTGTCGAAACCCGAGAACTTCATTAGGGAAGAAGTGGAAGTGGGCGGAGGTCTCTGATAACATTATTAGGACACCTTCTGGACAGAGTTGGCTGGACACGAAAAGAGGGCGGGATTCCCTTAAATATTTCCCTGATAGGCTATGGGTTAAGGCCCCCCTTCCGTCCTCACCCCTTCCTGATGGCCACCTACAGGAGGAGGAGGAGGAAATCACCATGAAATTATTTTTACTCTGAACAAAAGAATAAGAAGTTGTTCAATGATGTTTATTCTAATATAATTCAATCACCTGAGAACTCTTATAACAACATCAAGTCGGACTACCTGAAGACTCGTCACCGCAGCTTATTTCACCTGAAGATTAACCACCCTAACATTCCCTGAGGGGGTTAGGTTAATCTTCAGGTGAAATAAGCTGGGAAAGACGAATTTACAGGTGACCCCCTAAGTTTAATTAACAAATTCTCAGGATCACACTAATAAACTTTGGAAAACTCAGAATGAAGAACAAGAACACGAGTGAACATTATCCTGATGTTCTTATGTGGATGGTTAACTTTCCTCACAACACAAAGAGATACGACCAATACGACTATGACTACACCAACAACAAACCATACGTAACTTCCATCCTCCTCCCCAACTCTCCATAATACTTCTCTCTCCCCCAACCCCCCCATACCATCCCAACTAATTACCCCCTCCCCCCCAAACCCGAACATAGGAGGTTCGGAATCCATTCAATTCGACTCGAAATACACGATTGGTTGACAAAAATATTCCCTAGTTAAGATTTTTTTTTTAAGGGGGGAAAGATTTACTGGTGATTAGGTGATTGGCTGGAAGAGGACTGGTGATTAGGTGATTGGCTGGAAGAGGAAGATTAAGGATTTCGTTTGGTCACTCCCTTCTATCTGACGGATCACAGTTCCTTCTCCACCCCCCCCCCCCTCCCTCCGTCCGTAGTGACCCAAATGACAGTAGAATGTTAATGAGTAAGAGGAGGAGGATGGAGAGGAAGAAGGACAAGGAGGAGGAACAAGAAGGGGGAGAAATAGAGGAGGGAGAGGAAAAGGAGGTAAAGAAAGGACTATAAAGGAGGAGAAAGGAAAAGGAGCAGGAAAAATGAGGGATAATAGAGAAATAGGGGAAAAGAATTGAATTGAAGGGCAAGAGAAGAGGAGAAAAGGAAAATGGAAAGGAGAAGAAAGGGAAAGAGACAATATAGTAGTAATAAAGGCAGAGGGAAGGAAGATGACTTACCTGATCACCCTAAAAACTTTCCCCTCTCTCTCTCTCTCTCTCTCTCTCCTTCACTTCTTCTTTCTCTCCCTTCACCTTTACCTCCCATCTCGTCCCATATCTTTTTACTCTCCCCACACATCCCCTTACCTTCACCTTCAATCTCTCCCCCCTCACTCTCCCCTCACCGACCCCTCACTCTCCCCTCACCGTCCCCCTCACTCTCCCCTCACCGACCCCTCACTCTCCCCTCACCCTCCCCTCACTCTCCCCTCACCAGTCTCCCCCATATAATATAATATGGTTCTCTGCCTCTCACCCTCTGGGCCAGTGACCTTCAGCTATACCACACAAGCTTACCAATTACATTTGCTATTAGCTTGAGGAGGAGATTGTGGTGGAACGTGGAGGAGGAGGTGGAACATAGAGGAGGAGGAGGTGGAACATGGAGGAGGAGGAGGTGGAACGTGGAGAAAGAGGTGGTGGAGAAAGTAGTAGTGATAGTGGAACATTGAGGAGTTTAGTTGGAAAGAAGAAGTGGAGCGTAGAGGAACGAGATGGAAAATGGAGGTAAGGAATAGAGGCGTAAAAGGAGGAGGAAAAGAGGAGAGGAGAGAGGAGGAGAGGAGAAGAGAGGAGAGAGGGAGGGAGGGAGGGAGGGCAGCAGGTGGTGTGAGCCTACAACACTACACAAATTTGATTCCCTTCTTCACCACCAGCCATAGTGGAGGGTCACCACCACCCTCTGTCCCGACCACACAACACGGAAGTAGGAGAAAGTGAGGAGAGCAGAGAAGAAGATGGGAAGATTAGAAAAGAAGAGAAGACAAACGAGAAGAAGAGAGATGATAAAGGAGAGAAGAGAGATAATAAACGAGAAGAGAAGAAAAAGGAGGAGGAGAAAGAGAAGACTAAGAAGGATTTAAAGAAAAGGAGAAGATATAAATATGACAAAAATACGAAGGAAAATAATAAATAAATAAAAGACCTAGAAGAAAGAGCCAAAAAAGAAATAACCAATATAAAAAAAAAGATGAAAACACGATATATGTGTTAACTATTCCACATCCACAACCTCTCTATTCCACCCATCCCATAATTTTTCCATTTTTATCTATCCTTTCCTCAAGCCCTCCCTCTTTGCTTTCTGTCACCTTTCCATCTGTCAATCTCTCTTTGATAATGTTAACACGTAGTTCTGTCAATTTTAGTTTCTCCGTCAATTATGATGCACTCGTCCCATCAAAAAAAGTATCTTTACGATTTTATGCGAGACAATACGACACAACAGACGAAAGATTTTGACAACCCTACCAAGACAACAGAGGTCACAGTGTTCATTTTGAAATTCATCGATCACCCCAAGTAGAGATAGTTTTTTTTTTGGGGGGGGGGCATATGTGTGTGTGTGTGTGTGTGTGTGTGTGTGTGTGTGGGCATGTGTGTGTGTGTGGGCATGTGTGTGTGTGGGCATGTGTGTGTGTGTGTGTGTGTGTGTTTTAATATCGTGTCCCTCTAATAAACTGGGACTAATGATTTATTTTCAATTATAGATTTTCTTCCTATCGTCGATTTCTCAACCCAAATCATTTAGGATAGTTGGATAGGGGTGTGTGTTGGGGGAGGGGGGTGTGTTGGGGGAGGGGGGTGTGTTGGGGGAGGGGGGTGTGTTGGGGGAGGGGTGTGTGTTGGGGGAGGAGGGTGTGTTGGGGAGGGGGGTGTGTTGGGGAGGGGGGTGTGTTGGGGAGGGGGGTGTGTTGGGGACGGGGGTGTGTTGGGGGAGGGGGGTGTGTTGGGGAGGGGGGTGTGTTGGGGAGGGGGGTGTGTTGGGGGAGGGGGGTGTGTTGGGGGAGGGGGGTGTGTTGGGGAGAGGGGTGTGTTGGGGAGAGGGGGTGTTGGGGGAGAGGGGGTGTTGGGGAGGGGGTGTGTTGGGGAGGGGGGTGTGTTGGGGGAAGGGGTGTGTTGGGGGAGGGGGTGTGTTGGGGAGGGGGTGTGTTGGGGAGGGGGGTGTGTTGTGGAGGGGGATGTGTTGGGGAGGGGGGTGTGTTGGGGAGGGGGGTGTGTTGGGGAGGGGGTGTGTTGGGGAGGGGGGTGTGTTGGGGAGGGGGTGTGTTGGGGAGGGGGTGTGTTGGGGGAGGGGTGTGTGTTGGGGGACGGGGGTGTGTTGGGGGAGGGGGTGTGTTGGGGAGGGGAGTGTGTTGGGGGTGCTGGGTGTGTTGGGGGAGGGGTGTGTTGGCGGGTGCTGGGTGTGTTGGGGAGGGGATGTGTTGGGGAGGGGGTGTGTTGGGGAGGGGGGTGTGTTGGGGAGGGGGATGTGTTGGGGAGGGGGGTGTGTTGGGGAGGGGGGTGTGTTGGGGAGTGGGTGTGTTGGGGAGGGGGGTGTGTTGGGGAGGGATGTGTGTTGGGGGAGGGAGGTGTTGAGGGGTGCTGGGGGTGCTGGAGGGTTGCTGGGGAGGGGGTGCTGGAGGGTTGCTGGGGAGGGGGTGCTGGAGGGTTGCTAGGGAGGGGGTGCTGGAGGGTTGCTAGGGAGGGGGTGCTGGAGGGTTGCTGGGAGGGGTGCTGGAGGGTTGCTGGGGAGGGGGTGCTGGAGGGTTGCTAGGGAGGGGGTGCTGGAGGGTTGCTAGGGAGGGGGTGCTGGAGGGTTGCTGGGGAGGGGGTGCTGGAGGGTTGCTGGGGAGGGGGTGCTGGAGGGTTGCTGGGGAGGGGGTGCTGGAGGGTTGCCGGGGAGGGGGTGCTGGAGAGTTGCCGGGGAGGGGGTGCTGGAGGTGGGCCCCATACCTACAGCAGTGTTACATAACCTCCACCAGCCTAGCAATACACAGGTGACCATGGCAGTTAATTGAATCTCTGGTAGACAGGTGAACACAGGTAGTGATGACGTAGCAGTGTATACACGAAGGGGGAGGGAGGGTGTGTGTGTGTGTGTGTGTGTGTGTGTGTTTAAATCCGTGTATAATTATGAGTTGAGAAAATATATGTATTTTGCGTATCGGGGTAGGTGTGTGCGTGTGTATTTCCGGGTATCATAACATGACATGATAAACTCAAACTCTCTCTCTCTCTCTCTCTCTCTCTCTCTCTCTGTGAACGTCTCCACACCTGGCGACACCATCACACACTTTTTATCCCCACCTTCACCTCACTGGAAGAACCTGTAAATACTTTCTTCAGGTTAATTATGTAAACCTGTAAATCCCTTAATAAATTTACAAACAATCAGTATAATATAAATCTCTCTGTTTGGCCTCATCGTCTCTCCTTCCCTCCTATTCGTCTACCACTTCTCCCTCCCTTTCCTCCTCCTCTACTCTTTCCCTATCCCTCTCTTCGTTTCTTCTATCCCTTCCATTTTCCTTGTCTTCCCTCCTCCCATTCCTCATACGTCCTTCTCTTCACCTTCTGTATTCTCTTTCCTTATTCCTCCTCTCCTTCCCCGTATGTCCTTCTACTCCTTCGACCTTAGCCAACTACTCCCGTCCCTGGTGCCGCCGACTCTAATGAATATCCTAAGAGCAGCGTCCCTGTACTCTTGTCTAGGTCCTCCTCCTACTGCTACTACGGCAACCAAAGTAAGGTGTTCCTTCGTTTTCTCCCCCATCTCATTCCTCCCTACATTACTCCCCACACCCCCTTTCTCCCATTTTTATCTCTCCACCTTTCTTCCTCCCCACATCCCTTCGTTATCTACACCTCATCTTTTCGGAGAGAGAGAGAGAGAGAGAGAGACTGTATGTGGCACTGAGGGGAGCGGCACACAAGAGTGAGGACCCTAGAGGGAGGGGCCACTTCGAGGTAAACATCGCCAGAAGGGAGAGGGAGAGAGAGAAAGGAGGGAAGGAGAGAGAGAGAGAGAGAGAGAGAGAGAGAGAGGTCATACACTTATGCCCTACACTCACCAACTCTAGGGTGTATTTTTGTATTTTGTGGCTGTGTAATGTATACCTACACAGAGGGGAGGGGGGAAGAGATGCAGGGGGAGGGGATGCAGGGGGGGAGGGAGGGGATGCAGGGGGGGGGGAGGAGTTGCAGGAGGGGGAGGAGATGCAGGGGGGGAAGGGGATGCAGGGGGGGGGAGGGGATGCAGGGTGGGGATTTGGGGAGTTTTTTTTTGGGGGGGGGGGTGTTGCTTAAAGGGATTTTTGTGTGTGCTGTTTTTTTCGTGTTTTTTTTTTCTTTTCTTGTGTCATCTTTAAGTATTTTTATGGGATTTTCTTAAGTGTTTTTTTTATTAGATGTCATAAAAGCTTACTTACAACCTCTGTGTTTTTTCAGGAGTTGTTTAATGTTTGTTGATGGAAAAACATGTACAAGTTTTTTGTTTTGTGAGGGAGATACGTGTGTGTGTGTGTGTGTGTGTGTGTGTGTGTGTGAGGAGGGGTGAGGGTGAAGGGGGATGTAGTTACGGTAGTGATGGGAGGTAGTTGAAGGTGATGGGAGGTAGTTGAAGGTGATGGGAGGTAGTTTAGGGTGATGAGATGAGTGGCGCTAAGAGGTATATTTATAAATTTGAGGCAACGGCGACGGTAATGGCGCCCCCAAAACCGACAAAGGTCGCAGATATTGACTATGCGGCAACAGTCACTGAATGCCGCATAGATCTGCGGCTCAACTAACTCAACACAACTAGGATAGCTACTTATGTATTAGGATATTTAATTTTAAGGTAATAAAATGGCGGCGAAGGTGTGGCTATTGGGGGAGGCTGGAGGCCACGAAAAAAAAAAGTAGTGGTTGTAGTGGTAGTAAGAGTATTAGTTGTAAATTTATAAGTATCCTAATATGTCAAAATTTACTACAACCATCACTACAACAACCAGTATTATCACAACCACCACCATCACAAAAAACAACCATCATATACAGAACTTCCTCGTCCCACTTATGGGTGACAGACGAAGGGAAGGGGAGGAAGGGGATGAAAATACCCCTCCACTCCACCCCTCCCCCCTTTACTTACATCAACAGTACCTTAACACAATTAAGACCATTAAATAAAGTATGGTAAGTCTTGTTCTTATTGTGTGGAGGAGAGAGAGAGAGAGAGAGAGAGAGAGAGAGAGAGAGAGAGAGACGATTTACTTAGTCAGAACACAGAACATTAAAGATTATTCACTTTTATCTTTTAAGAGTTTATACACAAGCTCACCATTCTGTGTCTTGTGATTCTGTGACGTGAATGTTTGTTTACTTACCAATTGTTGACGTCATTAGGCCCAGCTGGCGAGAGAGGCTCCAGCAGGTGCCAGAGTAAGTGGTAGACTGGTGGTGACCTGGAGTTAATATTTGGTCATATTCTGATTGGTGTGTGTGTGTGTGTGTCTTCCTTTTTTCCTATGATGCAAACTATTAAGTGACTGATATATGCTGTCTATAAAACGAACATATAGAGACAGACAGATAGGTAAGAGACGGTGAAAAAAAATGAAAAAAATAAAAAAAATTATATTCTGTGATTATCTAATTATTTTGGTCCTGTTTCCCCTACGAATAAAAATAAACAAGGAAATAAACGGAAAATATAGGAAATAAAACAAAAAAAAAATCCACATTCATCCATTTGTGTGATCGGCAGCGAGGAAACTTTTAGGCTTCTTTCCCCTACGATTGAAAATAGTCGTAAAAACTAATCTCGTGGGAGTGTTATCTATACACACCACAGAGGCTCGGGGTGTGGTGTGGTCTCTCTCTCTCTCTCTCTCTCTCTCTCTCTCTCTCTCTCATCCAGAAGACACTGACCTGCCTGACCTCTCTTGAACCGAAGAACAAGACTTGAATAGTATTGACTCCTTGCCTTCTTCAGTTCTCTTACTGTAGTACCTGAAGGGGAGGTTCTTCGTCTCTTTTTAATTACTTCCTGCCAGTCTCAATTGCTTTCTGTGTGTTGTATTGTGTGTGTGTGTTGTATTGTGTGTGTGTGTTGTATTGTGTGTGTGTGTTGTATTGTGTGTGTGTGTTGTATTGTGTGTGTGTTGTATTGTGTGTGTGTTGTATTGTGTGTGTGTGTTGTATTGTGTGTGTGTGTTGTATTGTGTGTGTGTTGTATTGTGTGTGTGTTGTATTGTGTGCGTGTGTTGTATTGTGTGTGTGTGTTGTATTGTGTGTGTGTGTTGTATTGTGTGTGTGTTGTATTGTGTGTGTGTTGTATTGTGTGCGTGTGTTGTATTGTGTGTGTGTGTTGTATTGTGTGCGTGTGTTGTATTGTGTGTGTGTGTTGTATTGTGTGTGTGTGTTGTATTGTGTGCGTGTGTTGTATTGTGTGTGTGTGTTGTATTGTGTGCGTGTGTTGTATTGTGTGTGTGTGTTGTATTATTGTGTGTGTGTGTTGTATTGTGTGTGTGTGTGTTGTATTGTGTGTGTGTGTGTTGTATTTTGTGTGTGTGTTGTATTGTGTGTGTGTGTTGTATTGTGTGTGTGTTGCATTGTGTGTGTGTTGTATTGTGTGTATATGATTTTTGTGCGCGTACGAATCCAGAGATGATCAGGGTCATCGCCCCAGAGGTCAAGGTCATCATCCCCATGGTTAAAGATCCTGACCTTTTTCCCTAACGTTAAAAACTGGTCACTATATTTTGATGAAACTTGTTGGGTGGGTTGGATACTGACCAAGGATCTTTACTACTTATTTTTTGAGGGGGGGGAAACATAGGTCAAAGGTCATGAGAAAAGGTTAAAATTCCGTTGCAAATGATAGAAGGTCGCAGAGGAAACATGAATAACAGTGAGGAAGAATGAAGGAGAGAAGCGAGGAAATTATGAGGAAGAATGAAGGAAAGGAGAGTGGAGAATGTGAGGAAGAATGAAGGAGAGAAAAGAAGAAAATGTGCGGAAGAAAGAAGGATATTTAAAAAAAAGGAAGAGGCAGAGAATGATGATTTAGGGAAAAAGGGATAATGAAAGAAAAAGGGCGAGGATAAAATTGAGGGGAGAAGGAATAAGGGAGGGTAGAGGGGGAGTGAAGGTTGAGAATGGTGTGTGTGTGTGTCTACTGCAACTACCCATGGTCACACAGGTGTTACGTCTCATATTAATCTAAACCTAGCCACCTGTACGGACTGTGAACACCTGTTTTATCAGTACTATAATTAAAAGCCACCTGTTATACACGCAAATATTAACAATACTAACTAAATCGACCTTAGAATGTTTCACCTCACCTGTTTCGTTTCAAATGTTAATTACCTGAGCACTAATTAATTACATCCGGGTCAGTCAGTCAGTCATTCAGTCGTGTTATAACCTAAACCTACTGACGTCACTTAACCTTGATTATACGTCAGGCGTAAGTGTGGACATGCTTACAACCAGACACACTAGTACACGTTACATTTCAAGTCCTTTTAAAATATTCACCTTAAAACACATCTCCTTCATATATACACTATCCACTGTACACACTATCCACGTCAGCTATACACACTATCCACACTATACACAATTTACACCCGCTATCTACACCCCCTACACCCGCTATACATACAATCCACACCCGCTATACACTTTGTCCACACCCGCTATCTACACCATTCACACTCTACACTATCCACACCCGCTATCTACACCATCCACACCCGCTATCCACACCCGCTATCTACACCATCCACACTATACACTATCCACACCCGCTATCCACAGTGTATATTCTATGTTTCATACTATAACCCAAAGCTGTGTCAATATATAAATCTTGAAGTACCGTATTTTATCAGGTACAGTCCCCTTCACTAGTGTGTTTACAGGGGCCCGTCAGGTTTTGTGTAGTGTGGCATCCCTGTGTTTGTTTACATTTGACAGAAGAAAACTCGCAATAGTAAACACAATAAAACAATATTAAAACAAATATCTCAATGTAATGATTCGTGGATTGTTTAAATGACTAACCCCTGTAAGCGCACCAGTGAAGGGGACTCTACTGTACCTTCATCAAGAGGCTCGGTGATGCCAACACTGCTTCACCTACACAATAAATCAACTTTCAACCAATCAGCTCCAACAAGGGATTGACAGCGACCACACAACAGTCTCGTGGAGTACTGGAACACCTTAAGTATACGGTACCTGTACCTTAATAAACTCACACCTGTACTTAACAATCAGTGACCCACCAACTTTATAAACACTATAACTACTTTTTACTTAAATTTTTACTTGTATTATATGATATGCAACTATTTTCGTGTGTGTGTGTGTGTGTGTTGATACTGGAGTTTGCACACTTGTATAATTTTGTAGTCCTGTAATGTGTATGTCCGTATGTTCTCGCTGAATATCCGTTTTTCATACTTATGTTCAATGAAGGTTATTTCTTCGACTGCAGTGTGTATGGATATGTATGGTGTGTAGGTGTGTATAGAAATCAACGTGAATTAATTATGTATTGGTGTCGTTGGGTTCACACATTTCTCAATAAATAAAGTGACATCATTTAGAGCCAATGACGTCACTACACTCCCGGCAATTAATTGTCAATACCTATACTGTACACCTGACCACACTCACACACCTGTACCTAGAGGACACACACACACACACACACACACACACACACACACACACACACACACATTTGTATTTTAATTGTAAATCGAAACCCATTCCCCAATTATGTAACTGTATATTTTCAGCCTTCCGGTTGCTATGCTCTTTCAATAAACCGTTAATTATTATTATTATTAAATATATATATATATATATATATATATATATATATATATATATATATATAATATATATATATATATATATGAGAGAGAGGAGGAGGAGAGAGAGAGAGAGAGAGAGAGAGAGAGAGAGTATCTAAGTATACACTACTGCCCTCACAAACATTTAAACACACTTTAGTCAGAATTAATACAATCACTCACTCACTCATTCATACACCGTAACATCTTTACACTACCTTGATAATATTTTCCCTCACAAACAGAAAACAATTCACAACATTAATTTCTCTATTTCCGAAGATTTCACTTAAATGTGATGAAGTAAAACCAAACAGAATAATTATGTTGTAAAAAAATAACTATGATCATTAAACTTCCTCCACCTCACAAAAAAAATAATTAGATATGTTTAATTTTTTTTATTTTTAATTATTATTATTATTATTATTATTATTATTAAGATATGACTAACACCTTTTCCCTGAGGCGTCCAGTTGTCAACCATTAAAGATATTTGGAAGACGTTACAAGTTGTTGGAGGTTGTAAATTGTTGGAGGTTTTACAATACAGGAAAAACTCACTGTGGCAAGAAGCTTTATACACAGACCTACCCCGGAGTGTATAAACAAACCGTGTTAACTCTCAGGTTCTGCAGGTGAGACAGGTATATTCCCGCCAGCCAGGTGATGTATTGACTGGATAATTACAGGTATATACAGGTATAAACTAAAGGTGTTCTTATTATATTCTCTCGTCTTATCATATGACTCAACCAGGTCAAGTAGGTTAGGAAGACACGTGATATATTGACAGAAATAGACAAGGCCACCTGACACATCCATCAACTCTCCTTACCTCACCATCCACCTATATGGAGAAGACATTAATTGTGTGCTGCTAATCCCACTACTCAATTAGAATAGTGTGTTCCTTGCCTTCACACCACGCGTCAAAATAATCGCCGCACCTCAACACAAACAAACAGAGTCAGGTGAGCTTGACAACTGCTCACACACACACACACACACACACACACACAAACCCCATTCCAGTCAATGCCCTTCACTTCAGGTCATAGAAGGATAACTACACTTAGCTAACCAGTGCATCAGAAGGGTAGGGGGTGGTGTGGGGAGGTAGGGGGTGATGTGGGGGGTAGGGGGTGGTGTGGGGGGGGTAGTGGGTGTTCTGACCTCACTAGGGGAAAGGTCACGGCAGGGTTAGCTCCGGAGGGATAATTATCAGATATGGCCAGAGCAAGGTGCGGTCTTGGGTATGAGAGTTTGTTGACCAAACTGGAGTGGTCCACTGAAGAATTGGCGAAGGCCAAGTTAGAAATTGAGAGGGCCACGTTGGAGAACTTGAAATTAAGGGAAGAGATGGCGATGTTAAAAGGAGAGGCTGGACGAGTAAAGCCAGTGGCTGACGAAAAATCAAGCGAGTGGAAAATTGTGAGTAGTGGGAAGACAAAGCTTTTGGTGAAGAAGCACACCAAGGATACGACAACAACGACAACAACAGCTAAGTGTACCAACCCGTTCAGTCCCTTGATAGACGAATTGGACGTTAGTACAGTCAGGGACAGGGCTGACAAGGAAGGTATAAAAACTTTAATTGTTGGTGACTCACAGGTAAGGTACATGGACAGGGCCTTTTGTGGTAAAAACAAAAATAGGATGAGGGTGTGTTTGCCAGGAGCTGGGGTGGGGGATATAATTGACAGGATGGACAATATCTTGTCTGGTAATGGGAACAAACCCATTATCTGCCTCAGTGCAGGAGGCAATGATATTGGCCGGTGTAGGAGCGAGGAGCTTCTTGATAAGTTCAAGGCAGCCATAGATCGTATTAGGACTAAGGGAGGGATCCCTATCATATGCGGTGTCCTGCCTAGAAGGAGAGTTGGCAGTGAATGGTTGTCAAGGGCAGTTGGTGTAAACGACCGTCTTGACAGATATTGCAAGTCAATATCAGTCCCATTCATTGACAACTGGGACAACTTCTATGGCAGAAGGGACCTTTATGCTAGGGATGGGGTGCACCTGTCTAGGGATGGAGTAGCAACCCTGGCTGGGGCTCTAGAGGGGGCAGTTCAAAAGATATCGAAGTCTTTAAACTGCTAAGAGAACATAGGGGCACGGGGGTGGAGGAGACTGCAGTGGGAGCGGGTAAACAAGGCGAAAGATTACAGGGAAATAGTGTTAGGAATGATGACATAACTAAATTAGACAGGGAGTTTAAAACTAAACGCGGTAAGGGAAGGACTCAGAACACGACTAACTTAAATGTATATTACGCGAACAGTAGAAGTATGAGAAACAAAATGGATGATATTAGGGCCTTGGTATGTACCGAAGAAATCGATATAATTGCATTCACTGAAACATGGATCAACCTAGACACACGTGAATTACCAGTCGAATACCAAATTGCGGGTTACAAACTGTTCCATACCGATAGGCAGACCAGGAAAGGAGGCGGAGTAGCAATCTATGTTAGGGATAACCTGAAGTGTGAAATAAATAAGGAAATAAAAACTGAGAGGAATACAGAAACAATTTGGATAGAATTAAGCGACGGTCGGGAAAAATTAATCACAGGAGTAATATATAGACCCCCAATCTTGACAGAGTCAATGAGAGACTTATCTGGGATGAAATGCGCAGGGCTTCCATACACAACAAAGTGTGTATAGTAGGCGACTTTAACCTTGGCCAAATAGATTGGACCGACCTTACGGGAAACTCAGAATCAGAGGATTTTCTCGAGACGATCCAGGACTGTTTCCTAAGTCAACATATAACCGAACCCACACGGGGTAATAATATATTGGATTTAGTTTTGTCAAACAGAGAAAACCTCATTAGCAATGTCGAGGTAGGGAACGAACTTGCAAACAGCGATCACAAAGAAATTCGATTCCAGTTAGATTTTCAGGGCAGACGTAAGGAAAATTCCACTAAAGTACCAGATTTCAGAAGGGCAAACTTTGACAGTTTAAAGAGGCAGCTGAGAGAGGGGGTGTCGCGCTTGGCCGTGAACCTGACAGATGACACCGACCTGATAACGAGATCTGAGATTGCCGAGTTCCACGACAATTTAAATAGTGAGTTACTTAATGCACAAAGGCAGAACATACCATACAAAAAACTCAGATCAAACAACAATGACCCTAAATGGATAAATAATTATTTAAAGAACATCATTGGCCAAAGGAAGGCTATAGGTAGAAGGATAAATCGTGGCGAAATTCACCTCCGGGACTATTATAGGGTATTGGCGAGTAGGGTTAAAACCGAGATAAGGAAAGCAAAGAGGAATAATGAGGTAAGGATAGCAAGGGAGGCAAAGACAAACCCCAAAGGATTCTACCAAATGTACCAAACTAAAACACGAGAAAAGATTGGACCAATACGGTCAGACTCCGGCGAGCTCACTGATAACGACGGAGAAATGAGCAATAATTTGAATAAATATTTTTCAACAGTTTTCACCAGCGAAAATTTAAACATGATACCCGAGGCACCGACTCTATTCAGAGATAGTGAAGAAAACAAATTAAGTGAGATAGTAGTGACTAGTAACGATGTTAGTAAGCAAATAGACAAACTAAAGCCTAATAAGTCACCTGGTCCCGATGAGATATTTGCCAGAGTATTAAAGGAATGTAAGGAAGAGCTTAGTATGCCCTTAGCAAAGTTGTTTAACATGTCCTTAAAAACAGGTGTAGTACCAGAATCCTGGAGGATAGCGAATGTAATACCGATCTTCAAGAAGGGGGATAGATCACTATCCTCTAACTACCGCCCAATCAGTCTAACATCAATAGTAGGCAAATTACTGGAAGCAATCATTTCAAACTCTATTCGAAATCACCTGGAGAAGCACAGATTGATCAATGATTCCCAGCATGGCTTCACAAGCGGACGTTCTTGCCTAACTAATCTATTAACATTCTTTTCATCAGTTTTCGAATCAGTGGACGAGGGGCACAATTATGATGTGGTATATCTCGACTTTAGCAAAGCCTTCGACAGAGTACCCCACGAAAGACTAATTAGAAAGGTAGAAGCTCATGGCATCAAAGGTGACATCCTTAAATGGATTAGGGCGTGGTTACAGGACAGGAAACAGCGAGTGAGCATTAACGGCACTAAGTCCCATTGGAGCAACGTCACAAGTGGAGTTCCCCAAGGCTCAGTACTTGGACCATTATTGTTTATTATATACATAAACGACATAGATATCGGCATAGACAGCAACATAAGTAAATTTGCTGATGATACTAAAATAGGACGTGTTATCAAATCTGACGAGGACTCGGCAAAACTACAGGAGGATCTAAACAAATTTTTCGAATGGTCTGAAAAATGGCAGATGAAATTCAACATTGACAAATGTAAAGTACTCAGTATAGGGAATGTAAACAGGGAAACCAGATACCAGATGAACAACGATGCCATAGAGAAATCCGACTGCGAGAGAGATTTAGGAGTAATGATAAGTAGGAACCTTAAGCCAAGTAAACAATGTGTTTTTGCTCGAAACAAGGCTAATAAAGTACTTGGGTTCATACAAAGGAGTGTTAGTTACAAGACTAGCGAGGTCATCCTAAAACTGTATCTTGCTCTTGTGAGACCACACCTGGATTACGCAGTCCAGTTCTGGTCACCGTATTACAGAATGGATATAGAATCCTTGGAAAGAATTCAGAGGAGAATGACAAGACTAATCCCGGGTATCAGGAACCTTGAGTATAGAGACAGGTTAAAGCATCTTAATTTGCACTCCCTTGAGAGACGTAGAGCGAGGGGCGACCTGATAGAGGTGTATAAATGGAAGGCAGGGCTAAACAAAGGGGACATTACAAAGGTACTCAAATTATCCAACCAGGAGCGAACTCGTAACAATGGTTTTAAATTGGACAAATTTAGATTTAGGCGTGAAATAGGTAAACACTGGTTTGGAAACAGAGTAGTGGATGAATGGAACAAGTTACCAAATATCATCATTAACTCGAATACGCTGAATTGCTTCAAACATAGGTTGGATGCTCATATGAGCAATAGGGGTTGGGTGTAAACGGGACTGCCCAGTATGGGCCAATAGGCCCGCTGCAGTTTCCTCCATTCTTATGTTATGTTCTTATGTGGAGGGGCAGGGGGTGTTGTAGTGGGGCAGTGGGGGGAGACGTGTGAGGAAAGAAGGAAGAGAGGGGGAAGGAGATTTAATAGGTAAAAGAAGGGAGGGAGAGAGAGAGAGAGAGAGAGAGAGAGATGCGTCAAAAGTGTGAAGTAAAGAGAAGAGAAAGAGTTAGGAGGAGGGTGACGTGGGCAAGGAGTACAAGAGAGGTAGAAGTGAGAGGAAAGGGAGGAAGGAGAATGAGAGGTATGAGAGGGTGAGCGTTGCAGAAGGGGAGGGGTGGGGGGTGGTGGGAGATGGGAAGGAGAAGGAGGAACTGAGGGAAGAATGAAAAGAGGGGAGGAGATCAGGAGATAAGGGGATAGAAGAAGGGAGATGAATAATGAGGGTAAGGGGAGAGCCATGGCTTCAACGAGAAAGAGGGGGGGAGGGATAGAGGGGGGCAGGGGGGGTGGGGGGGGGGCAGGGGGAGGGAGGGAGGAAGGGAGGGGACTATATGAAGTCTCTCACCGCACAAGTTCATCACCCCTACCTCACAACCACCTCCCCCCCCCCCCTACAATTTCCCCATTCCCATATAACATCTTTATATCCTTCCCTCCCCCCCCCTATCTCTTCTCCCTAAATCATCTTACCTTCACCACTCTCCCAATCCTTTATCCCCTCCTCCCCTTAGCATCCCCCCCTCCCCCTTTAACCCCTCCTCCCCTTAGCATCCCCCCCTCTCTTTCTCCCTTAACACCTTTACCCCCTCCCCCCTTATCACCTCACCTTCTCCCCTCACCCCCCCCCCCGAGCACCTCCCCTTCACGAGCGGCGTCAAAACAAACAGTGAGGCTGACTCTTCCGCCCCTGTGTCTGGGGGGGGGGGAGGGGGGAGGAGAAGAAGGAGTACGAGGATGAGGAGGGGGGAAGGTGTACGAGGAGGAAAGGTGGAAGAGGGAGGAAAGGTGGAAGAGAGGGGGGAGGTGGAAGAGGGGGGAGGTGGAAGAGGGGGGAGGTGGAAGAGGGGGAAAGGTGGAAGAGGGGGAAAAGTGGAAAAGGGGGGAAAGGTGGAAGAGAGGGAAAAGTGGAAAAGGGGGGAAAGGTGGAAGAGAAGGAATGAAGTAAGAGGAGGACAGGGGCAGGAGGAGGAAGAGAGGAAGGAGAAGAGAAAATAGGAAAGAAGGAGAAAAAGAAAAGGGAAGGAAAATAACAAGGGAAATATGAGAGGGGGGGAATGAGGAGAAAAGGGGAGAGTATGGAGAGGCATAAAGAAATACAATAACACAATAACTATACAACATCAATAATACAACAGTAACAACAACAATAAATAAGGAAAAGTCAAAACCGACTTACAATCTTCATGTCAATAAATCATCAATTCGCGCCTCTACTCCTCCATCTATCATCTCTCCCTACTGAGTTACTCTTGTTGATGTTTACAAAAAGTGCCGGCCAATACAAGCCTTTGTTGTGCTGCCGTGGCCTTGAGGTCGTGTCTCATTGGCTTACGCAATGGTGACGTCACGGATACACTCTTCCAATGATTTACAAGACTCAAGGGATATGAATCCACAAGCACTACTATACTATACTACCTTTCTTGTATGGACTGTGTTGCTCTGAAGCGTTTCCTCCTCCTCCCTCTTGTGATCCTCCTTGTACTGTGTGGAGGTTATCTGTGGCAGTTCCTTCCCTCCATGTCGCAACACCTGACTGAACTACGCGGGTCAGTCACAACTCTGCTCCAGTTTTGTCAACAAAGGAGTTTCAGACCTGGCTGGACCTTGGAGAAGCTTGTTGTTGTTTGTGACCGGAGAGTATGAGTCATGAGAGAGAGAGAGAGAGAGAGAGAGAGAGAGAGAGAGAGAGAGAGACTTAACAGCCACCCACCACAATGAACAACACACAGGCAAGCACCAGACGCCGCCGCCGTCGCCGTACTCCACCCATCCACCCTCGTACCCCAAACACTTAAAACCACTACCCACATTCCTCGCCCATGCCCGCGCCAACTACCCACGTTTCTTATCCAAGACACGCCCACTACCAACATTCCTCACCCACCCCTATGCCAACAACCCACATTCCTCACCCACACCCCGCCTTTGTATATACCCCAGCTACCCTTATGCCGCGCCCACTACCCACATTCCTCGCCCACCCCCATGCCCCGCCTTCCCACATACTGACATTCCTTACCACCGATTCTGCCATTATCAAAACACCCATATACTAACATACCCAACCACTTCACACATTTCCTACCCTTACACAATCCTTATCCATCCTTATACCCACCCAACCACACACATACCCCAGCCACCTATCCGCCCATGTATCCCACCCATGCCAGCCAGCCACCCACTCACCTACTCGTACACATAACCCGCCCACCCAGCCACCCACATACCCCAAGCCAGACGTAAACAAGAGCCAGGCAAAACATATACCATCCCTCCCTCCCTCCCTCCCGCCCTCCCTCCTCTCCCTCACACCATCCATCACACTCATCCCTCAAGCTGTGTCCTGGCTCTCCCTCCCTCCCTCCCTCCCTTCTTTACCCCCCTACCCCCTATTTTTTTGTAGAGAAAGGGTGGGTGAAAGAAGCTTAGAGGTGGGGGGAAGGAAGTTATAGTTAGGAAATTGAAGAAATTTAGGAGGAGGTAAGAGAGGGCGGGCTGACCGCCTAGCTAAGCTAATGGTGTGTTAAGGTTGTGTCATGGGGTAGTTATTGTCTGTCGACACAATTGAATTTGAATTGAATTGAATTGAAACAGTTTATTTAGCCAGAAAAACACAGATACAGAGTGGATAATAATAACAATATTAACATGGCTGAGCCAGTTGAAAACCTGAGCTCTCTTTGAGGCACCTCATTAGGAAGTATTATGTAACATTTAGTATCATCTGGAATAGTACAATAGCATGGTGGTAATAAGAACATCTCATAATGTTACCACGGTTATCACTTCAATATTTATTAATTTTATTTACTCATTATGTTTTTGTTTTGTTTTTTTTTATACATAAATTACAGTGGAATTGGAAAACATAAGTATAATGTTGGGAGAAGTACAACCTGGGATGTACAGTAATAAGGTTGAACAAGAGGACAGAGCTGTCAGGATTATGTCTAGTTGGCAAATATGTTTATTGCAATGGTATTTAATTATCTGTTTGCATGATAATTTCCGATAAAACGGTTTTGATGGTACAATAAAGGCAGGTACTGTAAATATAGTAAGTGTTACAAGAAATATTAATACTTCGACAATAGATATTTTTTAAGAGATGATTTAAAGGAAGGGAGCGTAGTCTTTGCTCGGATGACACTTGACAGCCTACACTATCCCATATATGGGTGTTTTGAGGGCCTTATTTCATATTCCGCCGACCCTAATGGCGGATGCTGGTCTAGGGAGGTTGTCTATTGCCTGGCTGTATAAATCAGGGGTGGTAATGGACCTTTTGAGATTTGGTAACTTTTTGGGAACCATGTATGGTTGTTGTCGTTATCTGGTGGGAGTCTTTGAAGGAGTTCTTGCTCTGATCGTTCTATCTTTTGCCAGATTCTGCTGGCCAGGGTGTGCAGCTGCTGGTTGATGGGTTATATTCTCAGGTCTCTGTGTATCTCGGCTGTGGTTCTGGTGAAGGGGAATCTTTCACCTGTGACGTATCTTAGGGCTTCATTTTGAACCACCTGTAATTTTAATATTTGAGTGGTGCTCATAGTATGAAGAGGTATTGCTGGGTAAGTTAATATCGGTGTGATAAATGATGTCACCAGGCGGAGTTCTATTTTCTCAGGAAGCGCTTTAAAGCGGCATAGTTTTCTCAGCTCTCCTCTTGCCTTTTCCTTCCTGGTGTGGACATGATGGGAGTAACCTGTCGTGGATATATGTAGGCCCAGGAGGGTGCCTCTGCTTTGTATTCTATCTGGTCATTATTGGTACTAATGGGTGGGTTTTCCTTCTGCATAAGGGTATGACTGTGAATTTCGAGAGACTGGTTTGGATTTTCCATTGTTTTTCGTAATTATTTACCCTTTCTAATCCCGCCTGGTGTTGTCGACCTGTAACGCTCGCGATTTTCCTTGATGTGTTGTTATTTGAGTGATGTCATCTGCATACATAATATCTTCGTTACCTATTCTAGAGGGAGGCGGGGTGTCACTTGTGTAGATAATAATTATATAGGGTGGGGGAGAGGACGCTGCCCTGAGGGACTCCGCTCATGAGTGGGAAGGTCTCTCCTGTGTGTTGTCCTACCCTCAGCCTAGCATTTCTGCCGTCAAGAAAGTTGCAAAGCAGCTTTTCAATGTTGGCGGGAAGTCCGAGTTGGAGGATCTTATATTTTAGACCGTCGTGCCAGACTTTGTCAAATGCCTTCACTATACTACATCCCGGAAAGTTAGATTACATTGTCTTCCACTCGCCGCGGCTCTGGCTATGTTTTCGCATGCCAGGGCTATCGCTGTTGTGGTGGACTTCCCTTTCCTGAACCCGAATTGTCTGCAATTGACTCTGTTGGTTGTTTCCAGGTGATTTCTCAGACGGTTATTGATGATTTTTCCAGGTACTTCGAGGAGGGAGATCGGTCTGTAGTTTAGTGGGACGGCGGGGTTCTTTCCTTGTTTTGGTGTTAAGGTAATAGGGGCCTCTTTGAATTTAGTTGGGAAGTAACCAGAGGCCAGGCAAGCGTTCATTGTGGTTCTCAGTCACTCCATGGCCGGGTTGTTTATGTGGCTAAGGATCTCCTTGGTGATGCCTGAATAGCCAGGGGCTTTATTTTTGGTATTGGAGATGGCTCTGTTGAGTTCTTCCGAGGTGATTGGTTTGGACAGTGGGCTGTCCACTCTCAGATCCTCCCATATGATTTCAGGGGAAGGCTGAGTGCGGTGTGTCTGGCCCTGGAGTTCATAAAAAACGAGCTACTCGTGGGTACCATCAAATCCCTGTTCTCTTCATTTGTGATTCGGAAGATGTTCCTCCATATGTCCCTGAATATGGGTTCTTTGTCTTGGTCGTCATATATTTTGCTTATTGCGTGGTCAGCTATACATGATGACTCGTTACGGCTGCAACCTTTCAATCTCTTAACTCGACGCCAGAACTCTCCTGGATCGTTGAATGTAGTGAGAGTTGTTCAACTATTTCGGCCCATTTAAGGTTGCTTTGTTCCAGAGATCTTGTTTTTATTTCCTCCGTATTCTTCTGTATGTATTGTAGCTTACGATGTCCCAACCATGGGTCTCGGCTTTCTATTGTAGCAGTTGGAACAGGTTTGTGAGGGCTATGAGTTCTGGAGTCTGTTGTGGGTGGGGGAGAGTTCTGTTGCGTTTGAGAGGCGTGGCCTCCTGGGTAGGCTGTTCCTATGGCTTCACACCATGTGTTGATTTCTTCGTCTATTTTTTTCACCGGCTGATTGTCTATGGTCTGCAGGATTGTCATGTCCTTGGCCTCAAGTTTGGCTGTAGCTTTTTCGTTGAATAGTTCCCAGTCGGTCTGCTTGGTGATCCTCCGTGGTGAAGCTGGTATAGTTATTGGTGTTGCTGAGATGGTCATGATTATAGGTAGGTGGTCGCTGGAGGTTACAGGGCTTTGTTCAAAGAGATAGTTGTGGAAGCATCTGCCGTTTGTTATTGCTATATCTGGAGTAGTGGCTGAGTTCCTACTGTAAAACGTGGGGATATCTGGCGTTCATGTCCCCAATGATGTAGGTTGGGTGGTGGTATAATAGGAGTGTGTGGAAGTCCCTGCGCGGTGGGAGGTAGGTTGTGGCTATTATGTTTGGCCCTGTGGTCAAGTTGATTTAAACAACGAGAGTTTCAGAGGTGAAGTCGTCTATGATTCTGTGGTGGACATCTCTTTTTATGGAGATGGCCACCCCGTCACTTGGCTCCTCTGATAGATTGGATTTATGGATCCTGTAACCAAATATGTTCAATTCCTCAGACGCCTTTTGGCCGTGTGAGTTTATGAGTATAATATCTGCGTCAACTTGGTTGTATTGGCTGGACAAACTGAATTTATTAGTTCTCCAGTGGAGGACGTTATGTTACATTATTTTCACTGCCCCTTTACCTATCTTTGCCCACATCGAACTTCATCCCCTTAGGCTTATACAAACCTCCCCTTCCCCTCACCCTGTCCTCATAGTAGCCCCCCTCTCCCCCTCCCTCCCCCCACAGCACACCCCACTCTCCCATACTCTGTCTTCATCCCTCCCCTTTACAATTCCTTTCCCCCCCTTCCCTACAAACATAGAACATCTCCTCTCCCTTTCTCCCTTCCCTCCCCCACTACAATTTCCCCCTCTTTACTCTCTCCCAATCTCTACCATCCTATTTCCCCTTTCTCCCTCCATTCACTCTCTCCATCTCTCTCCCTCCATCATCATCTTACCCCAGTCTTTCTCCCCTCCCCCCCCCCCTCTGTCTCACCCTCCCTCCTCACGTGCGGATGAGTCACAGCGTACACACTACCCACAGTTACCAAGGAAAATTGAGACCTATTCACCAGTCTCATAAATCTTGTTTAATTTCTGAACATTCATCACATCTCCCAGACCCCCTCAGGCTGCTTATGTGTAGTAGTAGTAGTAGTAGTAGTAGTAGTAGTAGTAGTAAAATGACGACGGTGTGGCTATTGGGAGAGGCTGGAGGCTACGTGTAGTAAAAAAAATAGTAGTAGTAGTCGAAGATGTGGCTATTGAGGAGGCTGTAGAAGTAGTCAGTCAGTCAGTCAGTCAGTCTCTCTCTCTCTCTCTCTCTCTCTCTCTCTCTCTCTCTCTCTCTCTCTCTCTCTCTCTCGCATAGCTCAACAGTTTCTATGGTGAACCCTAAACATTATCCCTCTCTGGACATACACACAGGGGAGAGGGAAGGTAGGATTTCTACTCCCCCTGAGGCATAGAAGGAGGGGGGAGGGGAGGGGAGAAGGAGGATCACGGCCTATCTCATCCCTCCTGGGGGCTCACGAGGCCCAGATAGGTAGGGAATAACAGAAGGCAGATAAAAGTGTATTGGAGAAGAATACATTGACGGTAATCCCAATGGCTTATTTTGTTCCTTGCATGGACGAGGCGAGTGCTTGTGGTGTCACCCTTCTCTCCTCTCACACTTAGGATTATTTTATTTTTACCTTTTTGGGGGGTAGATTTCCTGCTAACTTGAAATCATCTTTGAAAATCGCTTTTAATATCTTTCTTTAATTGTTCTTTAATAAAAATGAGGATGACAGTTATGGTAGTGTTGCATTTTATAGGTATGGTGTTTGGTGTTAAGTGATGTTAAATAGGCATGATAAAAATGTGTGTCTGTAGTGTTGTGAAATGGTTTTTAGTCGTGTGTGAGTTATTACGTGTTTTTAGTGTCCTCTACGTGCTACCACAGCTGAGAGAGAGATTGTGTCAGAGTCATGCTTGCCTGTCGTTAGTGTAGTCTGATCGATACATCCCTCTGTGACAGCTGCCATACATTTGATCATATCAGTCTACACCTCCTGACTCCCTAAACACACCCGCACGCACACACACACAACTCCCCCCCCCCCCCCCAGCTGTTGTCAAATCCTCAACTGCCTCCCGTCTATCCCCACAAGATAACCAGCATACTTTAGCCACACACTAACCTCCTCTCTCCTTCATATGTCACTAACACACCTCCACCAGCAGCTGCCCCCCCCCCTCCCCCCATCCTCCACTTCCCCAGTTTAAACATTCCAAACATTTGTCTAATTAACCGTCCCCATCTTACTTCAACTACTTCTGAAGTCCCCATCTTGACTTCAGCCAGAACTCACACCTGCAGACGTCACCAGCATTAGGCCAAGTGCTCTTAAACATCAGAAGTCACTAATGTGCTCTTTATTACCGGCCACCGACCTTTGGAGTTGATTAGTCATCGGGATACAAGGAACAGCCCCGCCTCCCCATCCCCAGAAGTCACCAGCAGTACGCTCCCACCTTCCACAGGCGGCGTAGGAGTGAGTCAGGAGTCAGGCGGGTGATAAGGCAACAGTGAGGATCTGTTGGTGGCCACGCCCCCACCTCCACCCCTGGGTCACACCACACACACTCATGGGAAACGCTACTTAAAAGGCCAAGAGTTCGACCCCACTAAACAGATCTCTGTGGTAGCTGCCTCTTGTTGGTACAAAGTCCTCGTCATGTTGTATATATACACAAGCTGTAGTAAGCACCCTTCTCATCATTCTTAGGGAGTGATTTACTGAAGGTGTTCCTGGGAGGTTGTTTGGAGGAGGGGACTGGAAGGGCAGTGGCGCCAGGAGGGAGGCGCCCCTCGCGTCCCTAAACAATATGGTATTCAGGGAGATCACTCAGCAGCAAGGGCCAGGGCTTGGTCCTCCTCTGCCCTGGGTCTAGACTGTGTCTGGTAGGTGTTATGATACGAGGCGGCAGCATGGACCAGGGCGCCACGCTGGGTGTGTTCTTGGTGGTGGCCAGAGGCTGCTGCTGTTGCTCGTTAGTTTTACAACTTTACTGAAAGGAACGGAGTACCATTTACTGCTGTTAGAGCACCTGCTGCTAGTGCTGCAGATAGTCCCGCTATTACTATTGGTACTGTTATTACGGAGTTACTGTTGTCTTTACTGATGCTGTCACTTCTGTCACTGGTGGCTCAGTAACTAGTTGCCCAAGACGGTGACTCAGAGTTTTATTGTTACACCAAATACCCCAAGTGTCTGCCCATGACCTGTCCACCTGAGGCTTATACTGAACCACCACCACTTTTTCTACAGGTAATCTACTACAACTTCGGCAGGTACTGGTGTAAATACAGCCATTAAGAAAATATACGGCACTATTTGACCATTTTAGTAAAGGTTTGTGTACTCGGTAATGGCTTAAATACGTAGTGAACGTAATAATTCTTCCCTTAGCAACCAATAAGAACCACCGAACGTCACAATAGTGTAATTAATAACTAAATAAATCCTCCTCTTCCCTCCCCCCCCCCCCCAAAAAAAAAAATCCTTGACTCGTTTTTCTTTGTGACTCAAGAAAGTAAATTAATTGAAAGTTCGAGTAGAGTCATTCTTACCAGTCGAGAAATAAACCAAAACAAATGTTATTTTCAATCTCAATTTCAACTGGTTTACGGGATTTGACCACTACCACGCCAACTACACTTAACTAATTCTTTCTCAATCTCAATTTGCTAACGTGAACTGAGATGAGCAATAAGAAAGAAGAAACACTCACTAAACGTCGCGCTGAGAGGAAGGAAGGATAATAAGGAGAGGGGGAGGGAGGAAGAGGAGGTACAGTGATTCACCCTCACAGCTGGTCAGTGGAGCGGCGGAAGTGAAGGAGGGGGGTGGGGGTGAGGCATGAGGCACTCACTTCCTGCTTGGCCATCTGACCCAACACACTCACTCATTCACTCACTCACCTCACTCGTTTCCTGCTCAGTTACCTGACCCAACACACTCACTCACTCATTCATTTATTCATTCACTTCCTGCTTGGCCACCTGACTCAACACACTCACTCGCTCGCTTCCTGCTTGGCTACCTGACCCAATACACTCATTCATTCATCCACTCACTCATCTTCCTGTTTGGCCATCTGACTCAACACACTCACACACTCACTTCCTACATGGCCATATTATCTAACACACTCTACTCTGATCTAATACACTCTGATATTTACGCTCAACACACTCACTTCCTGCCCAAAACACAACACACACCACACCAACACAAACTATACCAACACACTATACCAACACCCACACCATACTCCACACCCACACTCAACCTACATTCATCACACACCCACACCAGACCCTAACCCAACATAATGGTTAGTTGCCCCTCGTGTAACGAGGATGGCCGGCCAAAGGGCCACCTTGGCGTGAATTTGTTTAAGGTGTAGAAGCTGTCGCCAACACAACAACCACACCCTAAGTTAACGAGGTGCATGACCCAGTGTCAAGGAATAGTCCAAGAAGACCGGACAACACACCAACTGCACTGGCTAACCATTACCATGGAACACGATCCGCAAACCGATTAACAGAGGCAAATGGCGTAAAGAAACTTGCCAGTAGTTTCACCCTGCCCGGGGATCGAACAAAGGTCCGCTCCCTTGCGAGGCGAGCATACTGACCATTACACCCAACATACACCCTACATGGCCTACACCAACACACACCAAACCAACACCCACACCACACACCACACCATATACCACACCCAACGCACACTTACCCAAACAATCCCCTCTAGTGTTTTCCATAAGGAGACAATAACACTCCACAACACTAAATAAAGGGAAGGTTTAGTGACAGTGTTAAGCGAGTCTCAAGCCTGGAGTTAAGTTTATATCATCTGTTGTTATCTCGTGTGTGTGTGTGTGTGTGTGAGAGAGAGAGAGAGAGAGAGAGAGAGAGAGAGAGAGAGAGAGAGAGAGAGAGAGAGAGAGAGAGAATAATCACTTTAGTTTTATTCCTCGATATAAATCCTGACAAAGTTTATAAGTTTATATCAACATACAAGAAGGGTCTTTCCTACTACCCTTCTTCCTCCTCCTCCTCCTCTGTCCTCTTCCGCCTCCTCTTTCTCCTCCGCCCTCTTCCTTCTCCCCTTCTTTCTCCTCTTGCCTCCTCTTTCTTCTAACCTACTTCTTCCTCCTTCCCCCCCCCCCTATCCTACCCCTTTCTCCTTCTACCTCCTCCTGCCTCCTGTCCTACACCTCTTCCTTCTCCACCTCTTTCACCTTTATATCATACGAGTCCCCACACTGCCTCTTCCTGCCCCTCCTCTTCCTCCTCCTCTTCGGTAACAACAATAAAAAAGGAAGAAGAACAAGTTGGTCTCATCAGCTCGCCCTCACTCCCCCTTCTTCCTGCCGGTCTCCTCCTTGAATCCCAAGTAGCTACCTCCTCCTTATTCCGTATGCATGGGCTGCTTTTAGTAGTGGCTGTCTCCTTCTTCCTTATTCCCTAAGTATGTTGGATGTGGCACTTCTGACCTCGTATTACTGATTGTCACTGATGTACCATACAACATGTATGTGTGTGTGTGTGTGTGTGTGTGTGTGCGTGTGTGTGTGTGTGTGTGTGTGTTTTCGTGGTCTTGTTATAATTTTGTTTACTATTTTCGTGTTTCTTTTGTTTATATTTTTGTTTTTGATAATTTTCTAATTTGTTTCTAATAGTTTAAGGGATAATGAACTTCTAACAGGTTTCTTGTGTTCAGTTTAAGGATGGCACTAAGGTTGGTTCATGAGGGCCAATCCCAGTGCCACCCATATAAACCAATCTTAGTGCCACCCTTATAAACCAATCTCAGTGCCACCCTTATGAACCAATCTTAGTGCCACCCTTATAAACCAATCTCAGTGCCACCCTTATAAACCAATCTCAGTGCCACCCATATAAACCAATCTTAGTGCCACCCATATAAACCAATCTTAGTGCCACCCATATAAACCAATCTTAGTGCCACCCTTATAAACCAATCTTAGTGCCACCCATATAAACCAATCTTAGTGCCACCCTTATAAACCAATCTTAGTGCCACCCTTATAAACCAATCTCAGTGCCACCCATATAAACCAATCTTAGTGCCACCCTTATAAACCAATCTTAGTGCCACCCATATAAACCAATCTTAGTGCCACCCATATAAACCAATCTCAGTGCCACCCTTATAAACCAATTTCAGTGCCACCCATATAAACCAATCTCAGTGCCACCCTTATAAACCAACCTTAGTGCCACCCATATAAACCAATCTTAGTGCCACCCATATAAACCAATCTTAGTGCCACCCATATAAACCAATCTTAGTGCCACCCATATAAACCAATCTTAGTGCCACCCATATAAACCAATCTCAGTGCCACCCTTATAAACCAATCTTAGTGCCACCCATATAAACCAATCTCAGTGCCACCCTTATAAACCAATCTTAGTGCCACCCATATAAACCAATCTTAGTGCCACCCATATAAACCAATCTTAGTGCCACCCATATAAACCAATCTCAGTGCCACCTTTTTGCCTGTCTACCGAGTGTCCGGAAGTGAAAGACAACACCCATGGCCCAGGTGTCCTTGTGTCTGTGCGTGTGTGTCTGTGTGCGCGCGTGTCTGTGTGCGTCTGTGTGTCTATCTGTGTATGTATCTGTGTCTGCGTGTGTCTGTTTTGGACTGGGGTGTCTTTGGGTGGGTGAAGGAAGGAGAAGAAGAATCTAGAAGTCTTTATTGAGTGAGAGGTAGAAACGCAGGACAGATTTTCGCGCCAAAATGAACGGAAATGACATCATAGCAGGTGCGAGCCAGCCAATGGAGGACGTGATGGCTCAGACGGGTTAAAAAGAAGCCAAAACAACACCGATTCGTGTTTTTTTTTTCTTTTACATCTGAATTCCCACCTAAAAATCCTTACAAAGCTCTATACCATCTTGGATATATACTTAAAAACACATCAAATAAGTGTTTTATGTACCTATATGTGGTCAGATTCGGACGTATGTTATGGGGAAGTAATGGGATTAGGTGTGGTAATTCGGCAACATGGGCGCGCCGCAGCAGCTAGGGACCCGCCCCTCGCCAGACCACATGACTGGCGTGTTGTTGACCTGGGCGACGCGGCCTTGGGGAGCAGTCAGTCGCTCGCTGCCAGTATGGGAAGGATGGAGCTAGCTACCAAGGTCGACCCTCCCTCCCGCCCATCCCACAGGGAGAGAGGGAGGGGAGGGTGTGGGTCTGTGAAAGAGAGATGAGGATGAAAAGAAGGACAGGGGACAAAGAAGAATAGGGATGGTAAATAGGAGAGAAAAAATAGCCAAGAGAAGAAGATTAAAGGAATAAATGAGGTAGGGGGGAGAGACGAAGTTAATGTGTAAAAAAAAAAAACACCAGGAAATTAAATGGGGGAGACAGAGAGACATTAAAGTAGATGAAGGAGAGAGAAAGAAATTGATGGAAAAAAATAACTCAGAGGATGGAATTAACAAGGAAAGGAAAATAACGGAATAATGGAGCAAACGAGAAAGAATATATACGCGCAGAGAGAGAGAGAGAGAGAGAGAGAGAGAGAGAGACGGTCTAGACTCGGGAATGAGTGTGTGGGAGAGGGTGACGTGGCCGTGTGGTCGGGGGGAGGGATATGGAAGGGTGTCGGGGGGAGGGGGATGGAAGGATGTGGACGGGAGGGGTGTCAATGGGATGGGGATGGAGGGGTGTCAACGGGATGGGGATGGAGGAGTGTCAACGGGATGGGGATGGAGGGGTATCGAGGGGATGGGGATGGAGGGGTATCGAGGGGAGGGAGAAGGAGAGGTGTCGAGGGGAGGGAGAAGGAGGGGTGTCGAGGGGAGGGAGAAGGAGGGGTGTCGAGGGGAGGGAGAAGGAGGGGTGTCGAGGGGAGGGAGAAGGAGGGGTATCGAGGGAGAGAGAAGGAGGGGTGTCGAGGGGAGGGAGAAGGAGAGGTGTCGAGGGGAGGGAGAAGGAGGGGTGTCGAGGGGAGGGAGAAGGAGGGGTATCGAGGGGAGGGAGAAGGAGGGGTATCGAGGGGAGGGAGAAGGAGGGGTGTCGAGGGGAGGGAGAAGGAGGGGTATCGAGGTGAACAGCTACAAGGACAGAGACGCATTACGGACAATACAATCACTTCAGAAGGACAAGATTGCACCAGGGTCAAGACCTTTAATGGGACGAGATCACACACACACACACACTAAGGGCAATGCCATACTAGGGTAAAACAACCCAAAGAGAAAAACAAATCGATTGGTACCAAAAATTCATCTCTCTCTCTCTCTCTCTCTCTCTCTCTCTCTCTCTCTCTCTCTCTCTCTCTCTCTAACACGTTCACTTTGTCCGATTGCTGGAAAACATTAAGAAAAATGAAGTGAAATTTGAAACGAAATCTCCCTTCAAGAGGAGAGACCGCCTTGAGCAGTCCTCGTAAGCCGCCGTAAATGATGGTTTGGGACGACCTGTGAACGATGGTGATGGTAATTAGGTCTTTGGAGAGGTATGGTAATGAGACCTCACTAACAGAAAGTTATAATAGACCATTGGCAGTGAAAATACTACACACTGTTGGGGGTAGATGAAGAGGAGGGGATGGTTGGAGGGGGTAAGGAATGGTTGGTGGGGGTAGGGAATGGTTGGTGGGGGAAGGGATGGTTGGTGGGGGAGGGATGGTTGGTGGGGGAAGGGATGGTTGGAGGGGAAGGGATGGTTGGTGGGGGAGGGAATGGATGAAGGGGGTAGGGAATGGTTAGTGGGGGAAGGGATGGTTGGAGGGGAAGGGATGGTTGGTAGGGGAAGGGATGGTTGATGGGGGAGGGATGGTTGGAGGGGGTAGGGAATGGTTGGTGGGGGAAGGGATGGTTGGAGGGGAAGGGATGGTTGGTGGGGGAGGGAATGGATGAAGGGGAGGGGATGGTTGGAGGGGGTAGGGAATGGTTGGTGGGGAAGGGATGTTTGGTGGGGGAAGGGATGGTTGGTGGGGGAAGGGTTGGTTGGAGGAGGTAGGGAATGGTTGGTGGGGGAAGGGATGGTTGGAGGGGAAGGGATGGTTGGTGAGGGAGGGATGGTTGGAGGGGAAAGGATGGTTGGAGGGGGTAGGGAATGGATGAAGGGGAGGGGATGGTTGGAGGGGGAAGGGAATGGCTGGTGGGGAAGGGATGGTTGGTGGGGGAAGGGATGGTTGGTGGGGGAAGGGATGGTTGGTGGGGGAAGGGTTGGTTGGAGGGGGTAGGGAATGGTTGGTGGGGGAAGGGATGGTTGGTGGGGGAAGGGATGGTTGGAGGGGAAGGGATGGTTGGAGGGGAAGGGAATGGTTGGTGGGGGAAGGGTTGGTTGGAGGGGGTAGGGAATGGTTGGTGGGGGAAGGGTTGGTTGGAGGGGGTAGGGAATGGTTGGAGGGGGTAGGGAATGGTTGGAGGGGGTAGGGAATGGTTGGTGGGGGAAGGGTTGGTTGGAGGGGGTAGGAAATGGTAGGTGGGGGAAGGGATGGTTGGTGGGGGAAGGGATGGTTGGAGGGGAAGGGATGGTTGGTGAGGGAGGGATGGTTGGAGGGGGAAGGGATGGTTGGAGGGGGAAGGGATGGTTGGAGGGGGAGGGGATGGTTGGAGGGGGAAGGGATGGTTGGAGGGGGAAGGGATGGTTGGTGGGGGAAGGGATGGTTGGAGGGGGAAGGGATGGTTGGAGGGGGAAGGGATGGTTGGTGAGGGAAGGGATGGTTGGAGGGGGAAGGGATGGTTGGTAGGGGAAGGGATGGTTGGAGGGGGAAGGGATGGTTGGAGGGGGAAGGGATGGTTGGTGAGGGAAGGGATGGTTGGTGGGGGAAGGGTTGGTTGGTGGGGGAAGGGATGGTTAGAGGTGGTTATGGATGGTTGGAGGGGGAAGGGAATGGTTGGAGGGGGAGGGAATGGTTGGAGAGGAAAGGGAATGGTTGGAGTGGGGAAGGGATGGTTGGAAGGGGAAGGGATGGTTGGAGGGGGAAGGGATGGTTGGAGGAGGAGGGGAATGGTTGGAGTGGGGAGGGGATGGTTGGAGGGGGAGGGGATGGTTGGAGGGGGGATGGTTGGTGGGGGGAGGGGATGGTTGGAGGGGGAGGGGATGGTTGGAGGGGGAGGGGATGGTTGGAGGGGGAAGGGGATGGTTGGAGGGGGAGGGGATGGTTGGAGGGGGAAGGGGATGGTTGGAGGGGGAAGGGGATGGTTGGGGGAGGTGATAATTGGCTGGGGAGGTGATAATTGGTTGGGGAGGGATGGTTGGTTGGTTGGGGAGGTGATGGTTGGTTGGGTGGGGAGGGCGGAAGTGAGACTCAGACTTGGGGTATGTGAGCAGCGTCTTGTGGGTGTAATTATTAAGATATACGAACAATGTGTACGTCTGTCTCTCTCTCTCTCTCTCTCTCTCTCTCTCTCTCTCTCTCTCTCTCTCAATGTCTCTCTCTCTCTCTCTCTCTCTCTCTCTCTCTCTCTCTCTCTCTCTCTCTCTCTCTTTCATTGTCTCTCTCATTCTCTGTCTCTGTTCTTTCTAATTATTTTTACTCGTTCTCTCTCTGTATTTCTCTCCCTTCTTCTCTCTTTCTTCTCGGTCTCTCGTGCTTATGACTTCTTGCACACACACACACACACACACACACACACACACACACACACACACACACGTACGTTCTGACACTTTTGCTCACTCATATTTTAATTACTATACTTAAGACTCCCACACACTCACACGCGTAGGCACTTACACGTGTTCACTCCCCCCCCCCCCCTCTCCCGGGTCATTGTCCTCATTTACTGTCCAGGATACTGCTCACACTTGTACAGTATGTCCCCTTTTGTGGAATACTGCTCCAAATGCTAAAAATGTCTCCCTCATTCACAGCCAGTCCTTCACCTTCCCATATCACCACCTCCTCTTACCCCCTCCTCTTCCTCCCTCCTCTTCCTCTTACCCCCTACTCTTCCTCTTACCCCCTCCTCTTCCTCTTACCCCCTACTCTTCCTCTTACCCCTCCTCTTCCTCCTATATCTTTACTATCTACTCCATGGTTGTATTTTCACTCTAGATGCATTAGCTAATAAAAACCCACTTCATCATCCCAACACTTCCCCATCCCAACATATCACTCTAACCTAACCTAACCTAACCTAACCTAACCTAACCAAACCAAATCAAACCTCAGTCTACACCATCCCATTCCAAACCCTTCTATGTTCCCCTTTAAATACGCTCTATTTAGCATCTTGTAAAGTCTATAGAGAATAGCAAAGTAAACAAAACCACTGGAGCGTTGTAGTAGTCCGGCTCCTCTACAGCCCCGTGACCTCGACGCGGCTCTAAGTCTCGGGTCACAATAGAACCTCATTTCTATTTACTATTTACATAAATTTCCATTTCCAATTAACTTTCTATTGTAATTAGACGCTAGTGCTACATAATGATTACTAAAATTGTACCTGTACTTGTGTTTGTACCTGTGTCTCTACCTATATCTTCACCTCAGCAGAGTATACCATTGAGCTAGATGGTATAACTAAACAGTATACCATAATCTAGTAAGTATAACTCCACATTATACCATCATCTAGGTCCTAGGAATTAAGTGTAAACAACTATACCACATTATAGTGATAAGAGACAAGACAAGAGCGATATACCTTCATTTTAAGAAGTATATCCGGAGGAATATACCATCTTATGAGGTATACCCTGAGAAATATACCAGCATATAAACGGTATGACCAACACACACACACACACTATGACATAAGCATTTTGACGAAGTTATGAATTAATATGACAGTCGTAGAACCGCGAGCGTGATTTGTGTTTATGTAAATAGGTAGGAGGTCCATAATTACAGGTAACTTTCAGAAATTGGTTGTGAATACCTGTGGTGATGGTGGTAAGTTAGTGGTGGTGGTAGTTGTGGTGAGAATACGGGTAGTGGTGGAAGTTGTGAGTATATGGGTAGTGGTGGAAGTAGTGGTGGTGGTAGTGGTGTAGCAAGGCAACTAGAGTAGACGTGATGCATAAGGCTTCAAGGAAAGAAGCGGAAGTAAAAAAAAAATAATTGAGAAAATTCTTGCAACAGAGAAAAAAGGTCAGAGGAATTTTGGTTTCTACATCAATATAGTTCCAAGTCACAGTTTGTTCAGTCACCAGTAACAGTGATACATCTCGTGACTGTTGTAGCACCAATAGTAACTGGTGCCAGAGACTTAACACCAGTCAACAACAAGAACACATTCCATCCTTGCATGTTGTGATCACCAGAAATTGAGGAGATTCCTTCCCGTAAAAACACTCGTCGACGATGTTGGAAGTTCCGGCTGATTACCTCCAGAAGCAGTTCCCTATACACTTATAAGGAACTCAGTCAGCTCACAGAAGGCTCGGCAACATTCCTTCTCCGATTGCTCGTTAGATTATGTTGTGTGTCCGTCACTCACAGGACTCTGCAATCTCACTGAATATGATGATTCAGTCGTGTGCTTGAGGCCGCGGTACACGACAGAGAAAAACACACTAAAATGCCTTGATTACAGACAACCCCAAATTGGAGTCACAGCTGGGAGACATCAACACCGTCAAGTACAACATCACTACAATACAAGAACATCCTATGGAAACATCTTACAGACAAAATATCAGAACTAATATCGTATGTTCCTGCAGATACCACCAGCATTCCTGATCCTATCATAAGAAACGCGACACACCAAACAAAACATCGGGAGACCTCATTCGTCTGACTTATTTTCCATCAGTATGTCATTGTGCATGAGGTGGAGAGGAACGCCAGGCGCTCAGGAACACTCAAGTTGACTTTGTTTCTCTTAAAGTTTATATCCTGCTGGGGGAGTGTGACGGATATCGACGTGGCAAGAGACAGGATTGATCTACCGTCTTCCCGCCCTCCTAGTCACGCTGGCGATGAACGGAGGTCTTAAAACAACACTCCTGGGATACCTTAAACCAGACACCGTGTAGTATATATCAAATTAAACACATGTAGCAACCTAAACCACACCCCCTGTAATGTCTTAACACCAGATCCACTGTAGAGACATAAACCAGATCCTACACAACAACAAAAACAATAATGATAATAATAATAATAATAATAATAATAATAATAATAATAATAATAATAATAATAGCAGCAGTTAGAGCTGTATCCTATTAAATAACAAATTGGAAAGATGTCAAACCACACAAATTGCTTTCGTCAGCCCACACAACACAGAAAATTGGAGACCTATCAAACACACAAAGACAAAAGTTGGCGTCTCCTCAGCACAAATTGGCATCTCAACACACGCAACACAACTAAAATTGGCATCCCCACGTCCAACGCAACACAGCACCAACCTACATTATAAAACACAACAAAATAGACACTTAATTGCACACAGCAGCAGGTGAAACAGACAATTAAAACACCTCAACAAAACACCTGGATCCCCCCCACCCTCTCCCCGCTCCACTAACACTCTACCTGTACCCAAATGGTGAAAATTCTCCTCATTATAACTTTTGGGTACTTAACGCCATCCAGGTCTCTTAATAGTTACTCTTTATGAATTGCAAAACTCAGGCTCAGAAATACCCACGAATTACCACCTAGCATGGAGTCTGTGTAAATACGTGTTGTAAAGTTGAGTGTCTCTAGATGGGGGGACTGTTGTTGTTGTTACTATGCCGCCCCCATTGACATCACTGATACTGACGTCATAATCACCAAGGTTTCAATTTCCCTGGCTTTCCCCACTGATAAAAGCTCTCCATCACCTGCCCGTTCTCACACACACACACACACACACACAAAAGAGTTAATCGTGTACATGGCGTGAATGCTTTAACTACAACAGCACATTGTCCACACTGGTTGATGACACCTCGCACATCAACAAGTGTGGACAGTGTTGCTATTGTGATGCAAACATTCCCGCGTTTATGCCCGAAACAAGCCTAACGAGGTACCAGGGGTTCGCATCAAGGAGCGTTAGTAACAGGAAAAGCGAGATTAGCGAGATAAACGAGGTTATCCTTAAACAATATCTCGAGTATGAACCTTCACTTGGATTATGAAGTTGTTTTGGTCACCGTATTGTAGAATGGACTGGGCATCGATTCCTTAAAAACAAAACAAAAAAAACAACAACATTCAGAGGAAGAGAACAAGGCTACTCCAGGCATTACGATCCTTGAGTACAGATATAAAGAAAATTAATCCGACTTAATCTTCCTGAGAGACGTAGTTAGAGGGGGCCATTATGATCGAAGCTTGTAAATGGAAGTCAGGGTTAAAGGTACTAAAACTATCAAATCAGGAGTGAACATGTAGCAATGTAGACGAGTGGAACAACTTAGGAAACTCCATCATAAACCATACTCGAGTGATAATGCCTGTTGGGTGTTAACAGGGTAATGCCTCTGTGGTTTCCTTCATTCGTATGTTCTCAAGAAAAATTTAGATAATCACAAACTTGGATTCACACTTAGTACTTACCGAATTTTTCCTGAGATGTTGAATCCGACGCCTAGGCTCCTTCCCTTATCTTTCAGAACTAGAAAACAGAAAAAAGTATAAGAAATTGTTACAAAGATAAGGAATTACGATAAAAATAATAACAGAATCCAAACTTATATCTATTAAACAAAAACCTAATAAATAGTACAAATAAAAACAATAAAAATATAAATAAAACAAATAAAAAATAAAATTATTGGAAATAGAGAAATGACATTACATGGTCAGGGGTTCAGAGAAAGCGAAGCAGGAAGTCCTTGGGTATAAGAACTTGACCTTGTACGGCTCGCGAGGAAGTCTATTAAAGGCTATCGAATGTTGTTGTATTTACATGGCAGTAGGACATGTGTGAGAATTTATGACAATGAGAGAATGTGTCTTTTGTGCGTGGTATTGACTGGTTATTAAACATCTTTATGAATGTGATAATGTGGAGAAACGAAAGTGAAAATGACTACAAATGAAGTGAAAATGAGTGTTATCACATCTGGTAACTGCTAACAACTGCATGTGTGAGGAAGAGAGAGAGTGAGAATGGTTGTATATTTTGATGTCTGCAGGAGAGGAATGTCCAGAGATAGACACAGGGACGGTGTGTTGTTGAAGGAGGGTAGGACAACGTAGCATCAAGTGTAATACCAATATGAACAGAGAAAGGTGCTGCATATTGTGAATGAATTAAGGTAAATGAAAAGAAGAAACAACTAATTTAGCACATCAATGAAAACGAACAAATGGAGCCTTAAGAACATTGATAAACAAGAAGAGTTTAAGTATATAGTGTACAAGGAGACTCCCTGAGGAAATATTTCATCCAGAATCGTATTAGTGTAGTGTTCGACCCAGACTGAGAATAATGGAAATAAACAGTGTATGAAACAGTATTGGAAGATTTACAACATTTACGGGCTAAGGATTACATATCTTTAAAGGGAATGTTCCGAGCTTGAGAAACCTCTGAGGTGAGTGAGACTGTAAAAACGTGTTAAGACCATAAGAACTACATGGCAGGTGAGAGATAGGTGAAAAAGACTAATGTAAGGAAGAGAGTTAGAGGAACCTAGAGACCTAGCAGACAGGTTACACAGGTGAGACGCTACGTTAGATTACATTAGAAGAGTGATCGTAAGTTATACACAAGACCTACGATTATACTACACGTTATAATGTATCACTGGTCTTCCATAACTAAGGTCTGTAAGCGTGTATTTTAGGTTAATACACACACACTAGTCATCATTAAGAGATATATCAAGACATTCCAAGCATGTTGTTAGAACGAACGAATCCCGAGTAGGTTGTTAGGAATCGTTATATCGTTGTGAATCACTGTGAAGGTTGTGTGAATCACCCTGTAAGGAAGTGAAGGTTATGGGCAAGTGTGTTTTTCTTACCTGTTGGTTGGGTTTTTTGTGTCGCTGTCAATGAATTTTTTTTTACATAACTCTTCTTCAGGTATTCCCCCAACCACCTATTTCGCGCCTAAAACTAAATTAGTCTAATCTAAAACCATTGTTACACACACACACACACACACACACACACACACCTGCGATTCTTGTTAACTAATCAAAACAATAATTTACGTCACCGGTATATGTATCACCGGCGGCAGACATTAAGTGACGCAATTCACCAGGTTGGAAAATAAGAGACTCGAGTAAGTTATTTTTGTCAGCTTTTGTAAACAGATTATATATCGTTGTTTACTGCAACCGCTATGGTTTCACCTGTCGTGTTTTGTAGATCTGAGAACTATTAATATCTCCGTGATGTTATTTTTCTTCTAATACTATCGACGTTCAGTGATTTTTAAGGACAAACTACACATTATTATACTATTTTCTTATTCAGCTTTGCCTTTCAATATTTTTTATAATTTAGAAAGTGTTTTAATCACTTAGGAAAATAACCATATCTTTCATGAACCAACAAGTGCGACATGTGGATTAGTGGATTAATTTACAAAAACGATTGTTAAGAACGTAGAGAAAAGGGTAAACAATAGATTACAACCTTAGAACCTCCCTACCAGCCAGACTAGACCTGAGAGAAAACGGGTGTGTCCAACACGTGGCAGAGCGTTCCAAAATGCACCTCCAGAAACACACGTAAACTAACATTATCTTTCACAAAATTATAAAGTGATACAATTTAATAATAACAAGCATAAATATACAGGTAAATACTGAAGAAAGGGACTAGATTGAGTTGGTGGAAAGGTTGAGGAACTTGTGGGTGAGTGGAAGGGTAGCCACGTGTACCTTCTCGACCGCCCGACCGACACACACACACACACACATGATCATCTTGAGTTATATCTCTTGTAATGTTTAATAGTTGATGGACTAGTGTAAATATTAACATTATTACGTGCTCAAAATACCTTAGTTGATGATTAGTAGTAAAAAACATTATAACGCTTAAAAACACCAGGTCAACCACTGCCACCACTACCATTACCCCAGCCACCGCTACCACCACCATTACCCCAGCCACCACTATCATCACCCTAGCCACTGCCATCACCACCATTACCCCCAGCTATCACCACCATTACCCCAGCCACCGCTATCATCACCCTAGCCACTGCCATCACCACCATTACTCCAACCACCAGTACCACCACCCCCCCCCCCAGCCACCACTATCATCACCCTAGCCACTATCATCACCCTAGCCACTGCCATCACCACCATTACCCCAACCACCAGTACCAACCCCCCCCCCCCCCAGCCACGATGAATTAAACTACCATCCTCAAAAGATTAAAACATCAACCTCAATAACCTCCTGGTTCTCAATACCATCAGGAGTCTTGACACACACACAACCTCGTCTAACACATCAAGAGTGACCTCCCAACGTCGGTTCATTCTACATCAACCATCAACAAGTTCTCCCTCCTCAGGTCAATGCTAATTTACATACCTTGTCCTTGTACCTGTTTCCCCCCTCCCCCCCTGTACTATTTGTGCGCTAAAAAGAAGACTAAAATAGTAAATAGAACAAGATATGTAAATCTAATCTTCATATTGTAAATTGTGATGGACTGCTAACGTCACTTGAGATCACCACTACCTATTTTGACTTCACCGTGTTTTACAATACACCGTAAATAGTCTACATTCTCTTAACTTCGTAAACTAAAAAAAAAAAATCATAAAACTCGGAGTATATTTTTAACTCTGCTCATCTAAACTACAGGAGGTTCTAAATGGCGCTGAAATTACATTACGACTCGAGTTTATATAATTTAAGTTGCCTTAAGCCTTTGTTATGAGGAGGGAACTGTTTACTTTGTGTATATGTAGTCAATCAACTCCCTTAAAACCTGTCAGCTAAATCACACGTGTTACATTGTCTTTCCTAACATCATTCACACAACTACCTGACACATATTTTACACTATGTTAATAAATCAACAGTATGTATGTATGTATGTATGTATGTATGTATGTAATGTGTGCTCTCTCCTATTTCCAATCTTCTTATCCATTTTCTCCCCTCACCTTTTCCCTTTATTCTTTTACTCTTTTCCTATATGTTCCTTTTATCATCAATTAAATTTTCTCACCATCCTCTTGTTCTCTTTCTTTATTTTTCTCCTCCTTTATCTCCTTCTCCTCCTTCATTTCTCTCTCTCTCTCTCTCTCTCATGAAACTTCAACTGAAACATATCCAATTCTCTTCTCCCTTCCCTCTCGCACTCACCCTCTCACCAGGCCCCTCCCGCCAGGCCCCCTCACCCGGCCCCTCTTATGTCTCTCTCACTCGGCCCCTCCCGCCAGGCCCCCTCACCCGGCCCCTCCCGCAAGGCCCCCTCACCCGGCCCCTCGTATGTCCCTCTCACTCGGCCTATAGGTCACTCACACCGTCTGGCTCTGTAGTCAGACAGGGTCGTTAACACACTCATCTCTTTCTGTGTGTATGTATATATATATATCAAGTAATTCAGTCTAACAAGCTCTCTCTCTCTCTCTCTCTCTCTCTCTCTCTCTCTCTCTCAAACAGGTCATTCACTTACTACCTCTCTCTCTCTCTCTCTCTCTCTCTCTCTCTCTCTCTCTCTCTCTCTCTCAAACAGGTCATTCACTTACTACCTCTTCCCCCCCCCCCCCCTCTCTCTCTCTCCGGTCATTCACTGTGCACCTTCCTCCCTATTCTCCCATACTTCCCCCTTGGGTCGGTCATTCACTCGGGTTGCATAGTAAAGCAGGTGTACAGAACGCATGTGTATGAGAACACCTGTTGTCGCCGAGGGAGTATATTGGCCTCTGTTCCACGGCGGGTGTGTTGATGGCGTATACAGTACATCCGTCTGTTTCTTCATTGCTTTGTTTATCCGTCTCTTTATCTATATTAGTTTATGTATATCATGTATGTATATAACTGTACATTGACAGAAACATAGACGAACAAGCTTGGAAGAGTGGGTATAAAGAGAATTATGAATATTAAATGAAATTGAGAAATGAAAATCGAAAAGATGATATTAACTGTTAAGTGTGATTGGAAAGAGACTGAAAGTAGAGGAATGTTAACCAATATCTGAGAGTGAATGTGTCAACAAATGGAACTGTAACGCTCTTAATAAACGCTCTCAACTTAGGTGTAAATAATAAAATAAATGAATCTCCACGTCACAGACACAAGTACTAAGCCTGTCGTAAAAAAAAAAAAAAAAAAAAAAAAAAAAAAAAAAAAAAAAGTTTGGTACACATGTTAGGAGTTCATCTTGTGGCCCCCGCCCCCCCCCCCCACCCACCTTTACTACACCCTCGTCACCCTTGATATACCTGCCTCACGTCACGTTCATTATATATCTGATCTGAACATGTGTACATATGTGATACGAATATATGTACCTAAGTGACGCAAAATATGTCCACACGTCAACACAAGCATTCACACATACATACATTACTCACTACCACAGGTCTCAACAACTACATAAACAATTCAACTTATTAACTAACAACTTAAGTTAATTTAGGGTTATATTTGTTATCTAGGTTAAAATAATTGGAAAAAAAAGGTCGCATTATATGGCGTGATTTGAGAGGTGTTTCACCCTCCCTCTCGACACCCTCACTGACGCCAACACCTGTTCCCTGACATTTCTGCACAGGTGTGAGAGAAGGGTTATTTATAGAACGGGTTTCCCCCTCTCCCTACTACAATGTATTTTTCCTTTCTCTTCTCCCTTTTTCTTTCTCCCTCATCCTCTCCCTTCCTGCCGTGTTCTTTCCCTGACTCCCTTCTTCCTCCCCCCCCCTATCCCTTCTCTTTGTCGGTGGCTCTCTCTCTCTCTCTCTCTCTCTCTCTCTCTCTCTCTCTCTCTCTCTCTCTCTCTTACCACAACACCGGCCACTCTAATGAAATATGAATATTCCTGTCCGTAGAATCACAGATCATTACTCGGTACACAAGCATCTCTATGGCTGAACCTTATGTTAATTTCTTAAGTTAAATACACAATAACCAGGCATAGTAATCCTTTATTTATATCTAATTAACCCTTCACATAATTACAACCCATAACTTTTTTTACGATATTACTAACTAAATATATCGTCTATGTAAAGACTCAATCAGGTGACTATTACACCTTTAAAAATAGATAAATACAGTAAATAAACTTTAAGAAAGTCAAAAAGTTCAAAGTTAAAAAAAAACGAAACAATTTGATATAGAAATGACTAAGTAAAAGTATAACTAGATTTTTCTATTTTTTTTTTCATCAAGTTTCATTCGTTGCAGAAAGTATGGACACAAACTTTGGTAAACACGGTAATTGTTGATATTTTTTATATACTATTTATTATTATGAAACTTGCACCTGTTGTGATTTTTTGGGGGGGTTGGAAGTTGGGGGGTTGGGGGCGGGGGATAGGAGGGTGGGGAGGCGGGGGATAGGAGGGTGGGGAGGAAGGTTGTTTTAATATGCATTAGTATATAGATATGTATCCCATGATAATTATTAAACACCTATTTCACGCTACACAAATGTCTGGCCTGTACAGAACCTCCACTGAAACCATGAATATGTGTGTGTGTGTGTGTGTGTGTGTGTACATCCCTGCATTGCGACACTCCACTCCCACGCTCCTCTCTCTCAATCTCCCTCTCTCTCTCTCTCAATCTCCCTCTCTCTCTCAATCTCTCCTCTCCTCTCTCTCAAGCTCATATCAATTCTGCTACGGTAAAGCCATCTTCATCCCAATTATCACCTGAATATATTACCTCATTTATCAATCCTCTATCTAATTCCTCTACCTGTCTGTTTTCTTGTCAACATTCAACCCAAATCCACCTTAACTTCGTGGGGGGTTTTTCAGGTTCCTTTCAGTTAAAAGTCTTGTGGCCAACTACCAGAGGGAGTTAAGTCACGTCACCTGCCAATCATGGGTACATATAATGCTTTACTGTAATTCAGAACTTCCTTCTTACTTTCACAATAACTAATTTGATTTTGTTTTTAGATACAATGGGAAATATTTCATCATTATTTCCAACAAATATGACTTAACCTAACCTAATGTAACCTAACCCAACCTTACCTGATCTGATCTAACCTAATCCAACCTAACCTGATATAACCTAGCCTGATCTAACCTAGCATGATCTGACCTAACCTAACCTAACCTAACCAAATTCGACCTTAAATATGAGTGCTCCTTTGGGTGTTTTTTTCTTTCTCTTACCTCTCTTGACAAATGACCTGACCCCAATACTTGTTTCTGGGTCAACATCATCATCAATTCAAATAGCCTAGTGACTGTCTGACTCAATAACCTTTTAGACTCTGGAAATATCTACCACACACTCATCTAACACACACTCAGCTACCACACACTCGGCTACCACACACTCATCTACCATACACTTATTTAAACACACTTATCTACCACACACTCATCTACCACACACACTCAGCTACCACACACATTCAGCTAGCACACACACTCATCTACCACACACACTCAGCTACCACACACACTCAGCTAGCACACACACTCATCCACCACACACTCATCTTTCCTTTCACAAATATGGACAAATTTCGATTCACTTTTTTTTGTTCTCAAATTAATGATCGTCCCAAAATATATTAACTAATTTTATTTTTGTTTCCGCTTTACACCTGAGGTAAAACTAATTAACTTACCTGCGTCTTGTCACACCTGTACAACGGTAACTCATCATTTTGTATGTGATTGGTCTAACTTCCGTAATTCATACCTAGACTTACGAACAGTTTAATTCGTTATGGTGGAAAAGTTGCATTACGGTGGGTGTGTGTGTGTGTATCGTGTGTATCGTGTCGTATGAGTAAATGCGTCCTCACAAACGACCATTATTACATCACCTCCCTTACGTTAACCTCTCCTTGGTGAGTGAGGTCGCTGCTATTTTGTTTTCTCATTATACCTCAACTAGATATCATCATACCTTCATTGACCTTAAGATATGGTGTAATAGTAATATATAAAATCAACCGTTGAATTATTTACCAATAACCACTATATCCACATGTCCTAAGCAAGGTCAAGAGGTCATACGCGTGACCTCTAAATTTCTGAGCTCCTGACCCCGCCTTAGCCTATGACCCTCCTGACCCGTGTACACCCTGGGTATTGTCCGCGTGTCTCCGTCTCGTCGGGATATACCCAAGCATGGAGCGTCCTCATCTATCCTACAACTCTCACACACTGGCAGACATTCGACGTCCTGAATGTGTAAACGTCAACACCTCTGACACATAAAAAAAATACAAGACGTATTTCGTGCGTCATGACTGTGTGTTATTCTTACATCATAACGGAAATATGGTTGTAGTTTGTAGAGCCTAATGGTGGACAGGTTTAGGGGGAATCTAACACGTAATGCAGGTTAAGCTATGGAGACAGGTGTTCATAATCACTCATCGTCATCGTCATCATTCTCACCATCGTCATCATTCTTATCACCATCCCTCTCTAAGCAATAAAACAATTACCTCTTCAGAATTTTTAAGTTCTGTCCATCAGGTCACCAGAACATGACCTGGTGAGACTGTGAACAGGTCATGTGAAGGTCAAGGGTAATGAATTTACTAGCTGCGCGCGTCTCTCTCTCTCTCTCTCTCTCTCTCTCTCTCTCTCTCTCTCTCTCGTCCTTGGAGTGTCCCGGAAGTTGCCGATATTTTTAAAAACTTTCTTTAATTCGACTTCCTGCTGTACATTTTTTTTCACTCACATTCTATTACTTTTTCCAGTTTATCATTTGTCATCTTTCTCCTCTCTTACATCTGTTTATCGTTCTCCCCGTTATTGTCCATTTCTACATCTTTCTCTTTATCCTCCTCCTCTTTACCATCATTCTTCCCCTCAACCATCTTTTTTCTCTCCTCCTCCAACTCTTTTTCCTTCTCCTCTCCTCCTTCTCCTCTTATTCTATCTTTCTATTTTCTTTTCTTATTTCCAGCAATTACGCAACGGATAATGAGAGGTGGTTGACTGCAGGCACTGACACCCCCCCCCCCCCCCCCTCACACCCGAAGGATAATGGGAGGGGGCGGGGGAGGGGAGGGGGGGTTGGCGAGACATGATCGTAGGGCCGGCAGCGTGGTGTCCCTTGCACTGTTAAGGAACGGAGGGAAAAATGACGTACTGGGAGGGAATAAATATACGTACAGTACTTAATTTACTGTAGGTGTTCGTGTCCGTGACTTATTAATACCACGATTAACTTGTAAGTATAAAATGGAAAAGGAAATTACGTACGATCGTGTTAAATTTCAAAATGGCGTCAACTCTTTATTTCAGACTGTCACTGGAGGTTAATGGACACAGAAACCCCAAGTACACATGCAAATAAACCTCTTCCTCCTCACACGCAGAAAAACTTTACATTCAGAATATCACATGCAAAAAAAAAAACATTCACACAAAATATACAAACACACACACACACACAAAGCATTCAACTCTAAAAAAAATATCTATTGTCTAAATATTAATAATTTTGTAATATCTACTATATATCCCCACCCTTATTGTACCACCAAAACCATTATATCATAAATTGTCAAGTAGATAGATAGAAATTACCAATGCAATTATCATATTTGCCGACAAGACATGATACTAACTGCTTCTGACCCCTTGTTCCACCTTTAAACAACCCAGATATCAACTCCACTGTAAAATATGTATACAGTCTAATATAAATTTAATATATAAATAACGAAGTGATAACCGAGGTAACATTATGAGATGTTCTTATTACCACCATGCTATGTGTACTATTCCAGATGATACTAAATATTACATAATACTTCCTTGAGATAAATGTATAGTATATAACAGGTGTCTTCAAGAGAGCTCAGGTTCTCAACTGGATCAGCCATGTTAATATTGTTATTTTCATCCACTCTGTATCTGAATTTTTCTGGCTAAATAAACTGTTTCAGTATCAATATCATTCACACGCACACACACGCACAGCAGGGTGACGGTGACTTGTCTCACCTCACAACAGGTGTACTGCAGTGACCAGATGCCCTGCCTGTCGTCACTTAATCAGGTATAAACCCACGAAAAAAACATTCGGCACCCGTGTCATATTGTATCACGTCGTAAGGGTGCCGAATAGTTTTTTAGTGGGTGTACATGTATGCATACGTACAATCGTACATTACTGTGTATGTCCAAAATGCGTTCGTGCGCGTGTGCATAAGTGAGCACGTTCATATTTTCTTGTATATACTGTATATACTGTTCAGTTTGTGTGTACGTGCAGTACATAAATGCATATATACTGTATAGTGTGTGACTGGCCAGGAGTTAATACCATAGACCCCGAGCCACATCATCGCGTGTCTGACAATATCCCCTCAACTACGTGAGTAACCAGACTCAGGTCACCACACTACAATTACACATTTAAGGGGAGGGGCTACAACCTCCAGCTAGACCAAGTGACTCACTCTGACATGAAATCTGCACTCGCTGACTCAGAGGAACTTAGTACCTACAATAAGTGACTCATATGATGAATACTGTCACAGGTGAGTCATGGGAACTTAATAATTCTATATTCAGTGACTCAAAGGGACATAGTTGACTCAGAGGACCGTGGACTCTTGTACCAGTGTCACAGGAATAATATGAACTTAACGATAACACTCAAAAACTCGACGTCAGTTCTACTTTCAACATCAAATGACCGGACGACCCGCCAGCCCTCCCTCCCTCCCCGCCACTCAGGCTCCACCAACACATAGACCAGCATCCGCCAGTAGGGTCGGCGGAATATGAAATAAGGCCCTTAAAACACCCATATATGGGACAGGGTAGGATGTCTAGTGCCTGTACAGAGAGACAATAACTAACCCATGACACAACCCTAACACACATAAGAAAATAAGAACATAAGAAAGGAGAAAACTGCAGCGGGCCTATTGGCCCATACTAGGCAGGCCCGTTTACACCCAACCCCTATTGCTCATATAAGCATCCAACCTATGTTTGAAGCTATCCAGCATATTCAAGTTAATGATGATATTGGTAACTTGTTCTATTCATCCACTACTCTGTTCCAAACCAGCATTTACTTATTTCGCGCCTACATCTAAATTTGTCTAATTTAAAACCATTGTTACGAGTTCGCTCCTGGTTGGATAGTTTGAGTACCTGTGTAATGTCCCCTTTGCCTAGCCCTTACTTCGATTTATATACCTCTATCAAGTCGCCCCTCGCTCTATGTCTCTCGAGGGAGTGCAAATTAAGATGATTTAACCTGTCTCTATACTCAAGGTTCCTAATGCCCGGGATTAGTCTTGTCATTCTCCTCTGAATTTTTTCCAAGGATTCTATATCCATTCTGTAATACGGTGACCAGAACTGAACTGTGTAATCCAGGTGAGGACTCACAAGCGCAAGATATAATCGTAAGATGACCTTGCTAGTCTTGTAACTAACACTCCTTTCTATGAACCCAAGTACTTTATTAGCCTTGTTATGAACAAAAACACGTTGTTTACTTGGCTTAAGATTCCTACTTATCATTACTCCTAAATCTCTATCGCAGTCGGATTTCTCTATGGCATTGTTGTTCATCTGATAACTGGTTTCCCTGTTTACATCTCCTATACTGAGACACTTTACATTTGTCCACGTTGAATTTCATCTGCCATTTTTCAGACCATTCGAAAAATTTGTTTAGATCTTCCTGTAGTTTTGCCGAGTCCTCGTCAGATTTAATAACACGTCCTATTTTAGTGTCATCAGCAAATTTACTTTGTTGCTGTCTATGCTGATATCTATGATGTTTATGTATATGATAAATAATAATAGTCCAAGTACCGAGCCTTGGGGAACTCCTCTAGTGACGTTGCTCCAATGGGATTTAGTGCCGTTAATGCTCACTCGCTGTTTCCTGTCCTGTAACCACGCCCTAATCCATTTAAGGATGTCACCTTTGATGCCATGAGCTTCTACCTTTCTAATTAGTCTTTCGTGGGGGACTCTGTCGAAGGCGTTGCTAAAGTCAAGATATACCACGTCATAATTGTGCCCCTCGTCCACCGAATCGAAAACTGATGAAAAGAATGTTAACAGAATAGTTAACATGAACGCCCACTTGTGAAGCCATGCTGAGAATCATTGATCAATTGGTGATTCTCCAGGTGATTTCGGATAGAGTTTGAAATGATTGCTTCCAGTAATTTGCCTACTATTGATGTTAGACTGAATGGGCGGTAGTTAGAGGATATTGATCTATCCCCCTTCTTGAAAATCGGTATTACATTCGCTATCCTCCAGGATTCTGGTACTACACCTGTTTTTAATGACACGTTAAACAACTTTGCTAAGGGCATACTAAGCTCTTCCTTACATTCCTTTAATACTCTGGCTAATATCTCATCGGGACCAGGTGACTTATTTGGCTTTAGTTTGCCTATTTGCTTACTAACATCGTTACTAGTCACTACGATCTCGCTTAATTTGTTCTCTTCACTATCTCTGAATAGAGTCGGTGCCTCGGGTATCATGTTTAAATTTTCGGTGGTGAAAACTGTTGAAAAGTATTTATTCAAATTATTGCTCATTTCTCTGTCGTTATCAGTGAGCTCGCCGGTATCTGACTGTATTGGTCCAATCTTTTCTCGTGTTTTAGTTTGATACATTTGGTAGAATCCTTTGGGGTTTGTCTTTGCCTCCCTTGCTATCCTCAGCTCATTATTCCTCTTTGCTTTCCTTATCTCGGACTTAACCCTACTGGCCAATACCTTATAATTATCCCGGAGGTACATTTCGTCACGATTTATCCTTCTACCTATAGCCTTCCTTTGGCCAATAATGTTTTTTAAATAATTATTTATCCATTTAGGGTCATTGTTGTCTGATCTGAGTTTTTTGTAGGGTATGTTCTGCCTTTATGCATTAAGTAACTCATTATTTAAATTGTCGTGGAACTCGGCAATCTCAGATATTGTTGTCAGGTCGGTTTCAACGGTCAGATTCACCCCTAAGCACGACACACCTTCCCCCTCAGCTGCCTCTTCAAACTATCAGTTTGCCCTTCTGAAATCTGGGACTTGTGTGGAATTTTCCTTACGTCTGCCCTGAAATCTAACTGGAATCTAATTTCTTTGTGATAGCTGTTTGCAAGTTCGTTCCCTACCTCGACATTGCTAATGAGGTTTTCTCTGTTCGACAGAACTAAATCGAGTATATTATTACCCCGTGTGGGTTCGGTTATATGTTGACTTAGGAAACAGTCCTTGATCGTTTCGAGAAAATCCTCTGATTCTGAGTTACCCGTAAGGTCAGTCCAATCTATTTGGCCAAGGTTAAAGTCGCCTACTATACAGACTTTGTTGTGTATGGAAGCCCTGCGCACTTCATCCCAGATAAGTCGCTCACTAACTCTATCAATATTGGGAGGTCTATATATTACTATTGAGTTTAATTTATCCCTACCGTCGATTAATTCTATCCAAATTGTTTCTGTATTCCGTTCAGTTTTTATTTCCCTATTTATTTCACACTTCAGATTATCCCTGACATAAATTGCTACTCCGCCTCCTTTCCTGGTCTGCTTATCGGTATGGAACAATTTGTAACCTGCTTAGCTAGGCGGTCAGCCCGCTCTCTCTTACCTCCTAAATTTCTTCAATCTCCGAACTATAACTTCCTTCCCCCACCTCTAATCTTCTTTCACCCCTCCTTTCTCTATAAAAAAAACACCTACCACAGTCCTCCACCACCACGGGGTCACAACGCACCAACACCCACCACAGTCCTCCACCACCACAGGGTCACAACGCACCAACACCCACCACAGTCCTCCACCACCACAGGGTCACAACGCACCAACACCTACTACAGGGTCACAACGCACCAACACCCACCACAGTCCTCCACCACCACAGGGTCACAACGCATCAACACCCACCACAGTCCTCCACCACCACAGGGTCACAACGCACCAACACCCACCACAGTCCTCCACCACCACAGGGTCACACCCACCACAGTCCTCCACCACCACAGGGTCACACCCACCACAGTCCTCCACCACCACAGGGTCACAACGCACCAACACCTACTACAGGGTCACAACGCACCAACACCCACCACAGTCCTCCACCACCACAGGGTCACAACGCATCAACACCCACCACAGTCCTCCACCACCACAGGGTCACAACGCACCAACACCCACCACATTCGTCTCCTTCCTCCCCTACCCCGTCTCTCTCTCCTTCCTCGCACTAAAATGACAACAAAACGTATCTTTACGAGCCGCCGGCGCTGTTGTGGCATATTTCACTTGGCTCTCTGCGGGTTTATGAGCGAATTCACAGTAAGGAGGCAGCAGCGACCTTGTAAATCCACCAAGGCTCCAGGAATTTAAGACCTTTTTTCGCCTCTTTATGGGGGTAGGTTCCTGAAATTTTGGGGTTGTGACTTGACTCCCCATATTTTTTTTTCGGAAGATAATTCCACATAGTATCTTTCAAGGATGAGATAAAAGGAGACTGTGGAATAAATCAGATTTTTTTCCTCCTGTTTCTTGCCCTCCTAAACTGCTTCCTTTGAACATTTTTGCCTGATTTTTATTCATTTTTGTGAATTTATCGATTTTTTCTATCAGATATTTAGATGGGGTTATATATATATATATATATATATATATTATATTTTTTTTTTTTTTTAATATAAAGTTGCTCTTTATTCACGAAACAGTTGTAGATATTTTATAAATTGTGTTTACATTTAACAACTTCTGAACGATAACAATAAACGATACATATTTTTTTATTATGAACAAATGTTAATGGGTTTTATTCTGATCCTGGTGACTGACAGACAGACACAACCATGCATGTGCAGAAATGGCATGAGAAACACCTGTGGCCAACTAACACTAGGAAATATATAACGTAATTAGACGGTATCAACCATAAAAATGTCACACGTTAGCTGCGGTGTGATTAAATTATTTATCTAGCCACCTGTTATCACACTGAGCACACCTGGGCCCATATAGGAGGTATTGATGAGGGTTTGGGGTCGTCGACTTACGTAACAATACTATAAATACAACGTTTTATAATATTTCATAAGGTATCTTTCCATCGACTTTGATGATACAAAATATAAAATTATTTCTGCTTACAAAAATTTAAAAAAAATATTCTTAAATAAAAACCGAAAATCAATTAAAAAAGCCTACTAAGGCAGGGAACCATACGACCCATACATAGCTAGTTTTACCCGGCACACCATAGACGATATAGCCCAGGGCGGGTACCACGTGAGGCTGACGTCAAACACACAGGTTGAGATAAGAACATAAGAATGGAGGAAACTACAGCGGGCCTATTGGCCCATACTGGGCTGTCCCGTTTACACCCAACCCCTATTGCTCATATGAGCATCCAACCTATGTTTCAAGCAATTCAGCGTATTCCAGTTAATGATGATATTTGGTAACTTGTTCCATTCATCCACTACTCTGTTTCCAAACCAGTGTTTACCTATTTCGCGCCTACATCTAAATTTGTCTAATTTAAAACCATTGTTACGAGTTCGCTCCTGGTTGGATAGTTTGAGTACCTTTGTAATGTCCCCTTTGTTTCGCCCTGCCTTCCACTTATACACCTCTATCAGGTCGTCCCTCGCTTTACGTCTCTCGAGGGAGTGCAAATTAAGATGCTTTAACCTGTCTCTTTCCTGAAGGTTCCTAATGCCTGGGATTAGTCTTGTCATTCTCCTCTGAATTCTTTCCAAGGATTCTATATCCATTCTGTAATACGGTGACTAGAACTGAACTGCGTAATCCAGGTGTGGTCTCACAAGAGCAAGATACAGTTTTAGGATGACCTCGCTAGTCTTGTAACTAACACTCCTTTGTATGAACCCAAGTACTTTATTAGCCTTGTTACGAGCAAAAACACATTGTTTACTTGGCTTAAGGTTCCTACTTATCATTACTCCTAAATCTCTCTCGCAGTCGGATTTCTCTATGGCATCGTTGTTCATCTGGTATCTGGTTTCCCTGTTTACATCTCCTATACTGAGTACTTTACATTTGTCAACGTTGAATTTCATCTGCCATTTTTCAGACCATTCGAAAAATTTGTTTAGATCCTCCTGTAGTTTTGCCGAGTCCTCGTCAGATTTGATAACACGTCCTATTTTAGTGTCATCAGCAAATTTACTTATGTTGCTGTCTATGCCGATATCTATGTCGTTTATGTATATAATAAACAATAATGGTCCAAGTACTGAGCCTTGGGGAACTCCACTTGTGATGTTGCTCCAATGGGACTTAGTGCCGTTAATGCTCACTCGCTGTTTCCTGTCCTGTAACCACGCCCTAATCCATTTAAGGATGTCACCTTTGATGCCATGAGCTTCTACCTTTCTAATTAGTCTTTCGTGGGGTACTCTGTCGAAGGCTTTGCTAAAGTCGAGATATACCACATCATAATTGTGCCCCTCGTCCACTGATTCGAAAACTGATGAAAAGAATGTTAATAGATTAGTTAGGCAAGAACGTCCGCTTGTGAAGCCATGCTGGGAATCATTGATCAATCTGTGCTTCTCCAGGTGATTTCGAATAGAGTTTGAAATGATAGCTTCCAGTAATTTGCCTACTATTGATGTTAGACTGATTGGGCGGTAGTTCGAGGATAGTGATCTATCCCCCTTCTTGAAAATCGGTATTACATTCTCTATCCTCCAGGATTCTGGTACTACACCTGTTTTTAATGACATGTTAAACAACTTTGCTAAGGGCATACTAAGCTCTTCCTTACATTCCTTTAATACTCTGGCAAATATCTCATCGGCACCAGGTGACTTATTAGGCTTTAGTTTGTCTATTTGCTTACTAACATCGTTACTAGTCACTACTATCTCACTTAATTTGTTTTCTTCACTATCTCTGAATAGAGTCGGTGCCTCGGGTATCACGTTTAAATTTTCGGTGGTGAAAACTGTTGAAAAATATTTATTCAAATTATTGCTCATTTCTCCGTCGTTATCAGTGAGCTCGCCGGAGTCTGACCGTATTGGTCCAATCTTTTCTCGTGTTTTAGTTTGATACATTTGGTAGAATCCTTTGGTAAGGTTTTATGACAAGCAGTTAGGGATATGATTATGAAGTACTACCCATATTAGCACAATGCATATCAATCATAGGTGTGGATTTGTACCCGTGATCACTGACCTGACCTGACCTGACCTGATCTACCCTACCCTACCCTTATTCAGCACCAGCAAGTGCAGCGTACTTAATATTGGAAGAACAAATACTTATAATGTATACAGCCTTAACAACATCAACCTAGAGAAGTCGACTTGTGAAAGAGACCTAGGGGTACTTGTAAGCCCGGACCTACGGCCTAGAAAACAGTGCGTTAATGTTCGAAATAAGGGAAACAGAGTATTGGGTTTTATATCTAGAAGTGTAAGTAACAAGAGTGCAGAGGTCACATTGCAACTATATCTTGCGCTAGTCAGGCCGCACCTCGATTATGCGGTTCAGTTCTGGTGCCCCTATTATAGAATGTATATAAATTCATTAGAGTCGGTGCAGAGAAGAATGACAAAAATGATTCCGGGACTTAGAAACCTTCCATATCAGGATAGGCTAAGGAAACTTAACTTGCATTCCCTAGAAAAACGAAGAGTGCTGGGAGATATGATAGAAGTATTTAAGTGGGTGAAAGGAATCAATAAAGGGGATATAGATAAAGTTCTTATAATATCCGAGCAGGATAGGACTCGGAGCAACGGATTCAAGTTGGATAAATTTAGGTTTAGGAGGGAGATAGGAAGAAACTGGTTCACAATTAGGGTGGTGGACGAGTGGAACAAGCTTAGCAACTTTGTAGTAAGTGCAGGAACTCTGGAAAGTTTCAAAAGGAGGCTAGATAGATTCATGAATGATAGAGAGTGGTAGTAACTCTCGACAGGAGCTGCCATGCACAGGCCAACCGGCCTATTGCAGACTCCTTATTTTCTTATGTTCTTAATCCCTGATAATCCGCTTCCCCTTCTATACCTCTCCCATCTCATCCCCCACTGCCCCTTCCTTCACCTCCCTTCCCTTCCTCCCCATCACCCCCCCCCCCCTCCCACCCTACACGCCAGTTACAGGCAATCTCACAACAGTAAACAGGAAGACTCACCACCCTAAACACCACCTCATACCCTCCTGCACCACAAACTGAGGCTATGGACAAAACTCGAATACTGCATTAAGCTTCTTCACGTCTCCCGCCAAACACCGGGAGACTTAAGAGCACCGGTTATGTCTCATGGTGTATCTAATTTGAATACTCTTGCTGCTGGTACTCGTCTCCCTGATATAAGACGGGAGGGTTGTTGTTTTTTTCATGAATACGTAATCTAACAACAACAACAGTGTTTTTGTGTGTGCCGCCAGAAACAATGTCGTCTGTGTACGTGTTAGTCTTAGTTACGTCAGTATAGGTCGCGGTTTGACATCTCTAATATTTACTTATTCAATTATCTACCTATCTACCTATTCCCTCACCAAACTATACATTATCACGGAACTTGTTTGTGTCAAGAGTATATATTTGACAAGATAAAATGTAAAGTAAATCTCAGTGAAAAATTCCTCCGTGTCAAATTCTCAAAGGGAAGGGGGTTTATATTTCTGAGAGAGAGAGAGAGAGAGAGAGAGAGAGAGAGAGAGAGAGAGAGAGAGAGAGAGAGAGAGAACTGGGGCAATAACAGAGCTATTAATACATTTTGTCTTCTGGTTGGCTTCATAAACACATACCTGAGACACAACAGTTGTAGTCTACCCTCTGTGTGTGTGTGTCAGTGTACTAATAACAACAAGGTGCCCCCCCCTCCCCGTTGTGTGTTCTCCCTGCGAACCAGAAACCTTAACAACAAAGATGAACGTAACGTATAGTTTTCAGTTAAGGTACAGGTACAGGTACAGGTACACATACAGGTACAGGTACAATAATTCCCAGATGTTAACAATATCATAATGGTGGAACTTTAAGCTATAGCGATAAAAAAAGAGACCTGCATTTAATAATAATTTCAACGTAATTCTCTTAGGTACCGCCCTGCCCTACCCTGCCCGACCCTACCCTGCCCAACCCTACCCTACCCTGCTCTGCTCGACCCTACCCTGCCCGACCCTACCCTACCCTGCTCTGCTCGACCCTACCCTACCCTACCCTACCCTGCCCTACCCTGCCCTGCTCTACTCGACCCTACCCTACCCTACCCTGCCCTGCCCTGCCCTGCCCTCCCCTACCCTGCTCTGCTCTGCTCGACCCACAGTGACCATAACTAGCCTTGCTCTCCATTATCTTGAACCTCACGTAATACTGACCATACTGTACACTGACCACTGGTGGGTGAGGAGTTTCAAGGAGGGGGGGGTGAGTTCTTTTCTCCCTTGTCCGTTGTCCCTCCTGCCTCACTAGGATCTCCCTCCCTCACAAACCGTCTGCTGGGGGGATGGGGGTGGGAGGGGGGGGGTGTTGGAGGGTGAGGGGTCCTTTCCTCCATCCCCAATTCCTCCCTTACAAACCATCTGTTCCCCCTCCCTCCTTCCCTCCCTTACAAACCGTCTCTCCTCCCTCCCTCCCTCTCTACCTTTCCTTCTACTCACTCTTCACCTCTCAAACTATCTCCTCCCCTCCCCTTTATCTCTCAATAAACATATATCTTCATAATTTCCCTTAAACTACACGAGCCTTATACTCATCCATGTATATCAACTCTCCTTGTATGTATGTATGACACACACACACACACACACACACACACACACGAACCTTCCCCTACATTTAATATAAGTTTCACTATCAGTCCCTCACTGTCGCCTCCTTCATGGTGTTATAAACCTCACAGAACAGGAACCCGCTTTAATAAAATCCCCCAACAGTTATCATCGGCGTCTCCAGTTACATACACTTATCACATTCAAGTTGATATGAAGTAAAGTAAATTGTAAAATATTATGAAGACCTTATAAACCAGATCCTGTGTGAGTGTTGTGTGTGGTGTGTGTGTGTGTGTGTGTGTGTGTGTGTGTGGTGTGTGTGTGTGGTGTGTGTGTGTGTGTGTGGTGTGTGTGTGTTTGTGTGTGTGGCGTGTGTGTGTGAGTGTTGTGTGTGTGTGTGTGTGTGTGTGTGTGTGGTGTGTGTGTGGTGTGTGTGTGTGTGTGGTGTGTGTGTGTGTGTGTGGTTTTGTGTGTGTGTGTGTGGTGTGTGTGTGTATGTGTGGCGTATGTGTGGCGTATGTGTGTGTGTGTGTGTGTGTGTGTGTGCGTGTGGCGTGTGTGTGTGTGTGTGGCGTGTGTGCTTGTGTGTGTGTGTGGTGTGTGTGTGTGGTGTGTGGTGTGTGTGTGTGGTGTGTGGTGTGTGGTGTGTGTGTGTGTGGTGTGTGTGTGTGGTGTGTGTGTGTGTGTGTGTGTGTGTGTGTGTGTGTGTGTGTTGTTTATGCTATGGGAGAGAGAGGGAGAGTTATATAACGAGAAGAAGAACAGTGTAACAATAACATTCATATTTGTTCAAGAGTTGGTTGACACATAGTTCTTTAGGTTACTATATACAACACTATGCCAAGTAACTGGTTAAAACTACAGTATTTACAATAATAACTTTAACCCTCAAAGCATCAGAGAGAGATAGTGAAAGTAAATATAGTGTGATGATGCGAATTGTGAACTAAGAATAATGCAAGGAGGGGTGTGGGGAAGGTGGAGGAATTTCAAAACCAACAGAAGGGAAGCGAGCAGGTGTGTGTGTGTGTGTGTGTGTGTGTGTGAGTGTGTGTGTGTGTGTGTGTTAAATTTTGAAAGTACTTTGATGTGATTCTCTTAACATATACAGTACATCTATCATTTTGACTCTCTCTCTCTCTCTCTCTCTCTCTCTCTCTCTCTCTCTCTCTCCAATACTGTTTACACTTTCTTTCTCTAACGCCCTTCCTTCCTCCCAAACATTCTTCTCCTCCTCCTCTACCCATTTCTCTACCATCATTCCCATCACAAGACCCTCCCCCCCAGTTTTTTCCCTCCTTCCTCCTCCTGCTCTTCATTACTGCTTGTTTCCACCTTCATCTTTCTTTCACTCTCCGTTATCCCCTATCTCCCTCTTTCTTCTTTCTTCCTCCCTCCCTGCCTCCCGTCTCCTCCCTTCTTCCCACCTCCTCCCTCCCGCCTCCCACTTCCCTTTTAGATTCACCCTCCCTCCCTCCCTCCCTCCCACAAAACCATGAACCTGTGCTTGGTACTGTTACTAGGTGGTGTGTGTACTGCCCACGTGATGTTTCGAAATGCTGGGAGAATAGGCGATAGGGAGGGTCGCTGGAGGATGAGGAGGGGTCGAAAGAGAGTATGGAGGGAGAGAGGAAGGGTTCACAGGAAGGAGGGATGGAGGGAGGGGAATGTTAGGTGGGAAGGGAGGGGAATGGAGGGATGGGGATTGATTGCGGGGAAGGGAGGGGAGGGAAGAAATGCATTATATTCTACAGGGGGATCTAATTGTGTTTATCCCGGTTAGATTACTGTTGGTTTGTGTTGCATTATTTTCAACTATTCCTTTATATCAAACTAATCCTTTTGTTTTTATTTGTGTATGTTTTTGTCTGTCTGTCTGTCTGTCTGTCTCTGTCTGTTGCTTTTAAACTAACTCATATTTATTGTTTAGCATTCCATTTCCTGTTTGCTTTCATTTCTGTATATTTATGTGTTTCTCTTTGTTTGTCTTTTCATGTCTTTTTTATCAATGTTTACTTGTTATCTTTTGTTCTTGTTACTTTCTCCTTGATTATTTGTCCTTGGTGTTGTCTCCCTTCTCGACACCATAACTAACACTTCTTTCGGTTAGTAAATATAACCTAACCTAACCATACTTCTTGTTGGTGGTGGTGGTGCTGGTAGTGTTGGTGATGGTGGTGCTGGTAGTGTTGGTGGTGGTGGTGGTGCTGGTAGTGTTGGTGGTGGTGGTGCTGGTAGTGCTAGTGGTAGTGTTGGTGGTGCTGGTAGTGTTGGTGGTGCTGGTAGTGTTAGTGGTAGTGTTGGTGGTGCTGGTAGTGTTGGTGGTGGTGGTAGTGTTAGTGGTAGTGTTGGTGGTGCTGGTAGTGGTGGTGGTGCTGGTAGTGTTAGTGGTAGTGTTGGTGGTGGTGGTAGTGTTAGTGGTAGTGTTGGTGGTGCTGGTAGTGGTGGTGGTGCTGGTAGTGTTAGTGGTAGTGTTGGTGGTGGTGGTAGTGTTAGTGGTAGTGTTGGTGGTGCTGGTAGTGTTGGTGGTGCTGGTAGTGTTAGTGGTAGTGTTGGTGGTGCTGGTAGTGTTGGTGGTGGTGGTAGTGTTAGTGGTAGTGTTGGTGGTGCTGGTAGTGGTGGTGGTGCTGGTAGTGTTAGTGGTAGTGTTGGTGGTGCTGGTAGTGTTGGTGGTGCTGGTAGTGTTAGTGGTAGTGTTGGTGGTGCTGGTAGTGTTGGTGGTGCTGGTAGTGTTGGTGGTGGTGGTGCTGGTAGTGTTAGTGGTAGTGGTGGTGGTGCTGGTAGTGTTGGTGGTGGTGGTGCTGGTAGTGTTAGTGTTGGTGGTGGTGGTGCTGGTAGTGTTGGTGGTGGTGGTGCTGGTAGTGTTAGTGTTGGTGGTGGTGGTGCTGGTAGTGTTCGTGGTAGTGGTGGTGGTGCTGGTAGTGTTAGTGGTAGTGTTGGTGGTGGTGGTGCTGGTAGTGTTAGTGGTAGTGTTGGTGGTGGTGGTGCTGGTAGTGTTAGTGGTAGTGTTGGTGGTGGTGGTGCTGGTAGTGTTAGTGGTAGTGTTGGTGGTGGTGGTGCTGGTAGTGTTAGTGGTAGTGTTGGTGGTGCTGGTAGTGTTAGTGGTAGTGTTGGTGGTGGTGGTGCTGGTAGTGTTAGTGGTAGTGTTGGTGGTGGTGGTGCTGGTAGTGTTAGTGGTAGTGTTGGTGGTGGTGGTGCTGGTAGTGTTAGTGGTAGTGTTGGTGGTGCTGGTAGTGTTAGTGGTAGTGTTGCTGGTAGTGTTAGTGGTAGTGTTGCTGGTAGTGTTAGTGGTAGTGTTGCTGGTAGTGTTAGTGGTAGTGTTGGTGCTGGTGGTGGTGGTGCTGGTAGTGTTAGTGGTAGTGTTGCTGGTAGTGTTAGTGGTAGTGTTGGTAGTGCTGGTAGTGTTGGTAGTGCTGGTAGTGTTAGTGGTAGTGTTGGTGGTGGTGTACGCACGCAGACGGTGGCAGACGTCGTCACCTCCCGACCTCCCTGTTACTCTTGTCAATAACCTCTGGGCAATAAACTGACCCTCGGGCCCCACATGTGCTCACCACCCGCCACCACGTTGTGACCTCTTACACACACATACACACACACACACACGCACACACACACACACACACACACACACACACACACACACAATAATAATAAATAAATAAATAAATAAATAAATAAAATAAAAAATCCATCAAATATTCGTAGATGACCCGAGTATTCACTCAACTTGATAGTTTTTGTATTAATAATGGACTAAAAGTTTTTAAGCTCAACCAACCCTCCCACTGGTCGCTGTATGTGTGTACCTTACCTGCAGACTTGTCAATAAACTGGTAATTATTTTGGTAGTAGTAGTAGTAGTAGTAGTAGCTGTATTATTATTGTTGTTGTTGTTAGTTAATATTATTGTTATTTTTACTATCATTGTTATTGTTAATAGTAGTATTGTTATTTGTATATCACACACACACACACACACACACACACACACACACACACAACCAATGCATTAAAAAGAACCTTAGAAACTCAAGCACTAAAAAGAAAACAACAACAAGAACAAAATATGCCACAATCCCGGGGAAAAAACATTAGATGGCAACTCACGCATGACAACAACACTGCCACCTTTTCCCGCCATTTTCCCCCGCGCTTTTGGGGAGTTTTCTTTTTTTTTCAAGTGTTTACATTTAGTTAGGGTTAAGTAGTTCCTGGCTGGTAGTTATAATACCGTTAAATTTAGTTACGTGTAATAAAAAAAAAATATTTTCTTTGTCTACAGCCGATATACAATACTGCTACTACAATTATTACTACTACTACTATTTTTTTCTAATAACGTGGCCTCCAACCTCCCCTCATAGCCACACCTTCGCCACTACTACTATTACTACTGTACTACTACTACAAGTTAATAATAATAATAAATACGACATAAAAATAACCTATTTAACTATCAAATCAAGAGCGAATACGTAGCAGTAGTCTTCAATTCGATAAATATAGACGTACAGAAGTTACTAAGGTAAACATTAGTTCGTGAATAAAGAGTTATGGATGAGCGGAACAAGTTACCAAACAACTCGGCTTCAAATACAGGTTGGACAGATATACGAGTGATAATAGCTGGGTGTACACAGGGCTGCCTCGCCGTGGATCCATAAGCCTACTTCAGTTTTTTTCCTTCTTATGTATACCTTAGCAAGATCTCCTCTCACACGTTCATAAGGACCCCCCTAGTGTGTTGAATAAAAAGCAGATTAATATTTAAAACGTTAATTTGTTTACTAAAAAATCAATTATAGAAACAGACAAACACTCAAGTGATGTTAGGGTCGGGTGTGAATGATTAAGGTAATTGATATCTTTTTTGTGTAATATTTCTGGTTAAGTAAATAGTAGGAATTACTTTGTGTGTTTGTACGCTGACGTCACCATGTATATGGCCAGCAGCAATATACGGTGACAGTCTTGTCCGCATTCTTGTTTCGTTTCCGTAATCAAGTAATTATCGTAATTGGTCACCATTTCATTTCCCGTCGCGGTATTCCCAGTGTTCTGTCGGGGTTGTTGACTGATGGGAGGGGGGGGGAGGGGGAGGATAAGGGGAGGGGGCACTTCTACGTCACCTCACTCACAAAACTGGGCCACTTAGCCAAGTCTGATACACCCTCAGCCAATCCAAGACCACAAGAGTAGGAAAGGAACATTGTGAACTTTGAACTTGACCTTCGTGAGTTATTTTAGGCTTAAGACGACGAATAGGTTTAAGAAATTGGTGATGATAATAAGGTATACACACAAGAGCGCGGTAATATTTTCATGATCTTTGACTTTTGATCACAGGCGGTCAGTGAAGTGGGAGGATCGCTCGTAAATTGGGTCATTGAACAAAGGTGGTCTGGTCTGGTGTGGTCTCTCTTACCTGAAAGTTTTCATAGCGATCGGTCACTGTTCTCAAACGTGGGGGGGGGGGGGGGGAGTGACCTTTCTAATGACCTCTGACCTTGATCTTTTGTTCTGTGTATTCATCTGAGTAATACTTAATGAAAATATGACAAGTAATCGGTCTATGGAGTTACTGTGTGGATATCATAATAAACAAGTGACAAACGGCAATCAATAAACGGAAGACAACCACCTCCCTGATGTACACACCTCCCTCATGTACACACCTCCCTGACGTACACACCTCTGACACAACCACAAACGTTTATTTACATTTGTTGTACTGTTGAGAGAGAACAGGAATTACTTTTTATAAGAACCTTTTAGTGCATTTAAGAGTTCCGAAAATTTACATTCACTTTTAAAAATTTTGAAAGATTATTTTCACTAAGATTATCCTAAGACTTGATACGAATCTCACATCTATAATAATAAAAAAAAAAGACTTATAAAGGAAATAATGAAACTTTATTTTATTTTTCGAGTGAGAGATTTCTTTTAGGGGGGAGAGAGAGAGAGGGAGACTTTTGTGAGTTGGTAAACACAGTGACTAGTCCCCTACACACGAGGTCTGAGGAGCCATCAACCCCGCCCTCACAAACTACACCACCTAACTCGAAACCCCTATCCATCACACAGTTTCTTTATTATCTCTAACATTTATCACGTTCTTCTGTGGTTACTTTATTATGGTGAGAATTATTTAAGAAGGAGGAAGTGGTTATTGAAGGGGTGTCTTTAGCATGGTAAGGGAAGGAGGGGGGGGGGGGGGTACGGAGGGGTGTTACGTGAGACCCGACATTGAAAATTCCCGTCGACGCCTGAAGGAACCTGTGCGCAGGGAGGTAGGGTGAGGAGGGGAGTGGAGGTGAGGAGGGAGGGGGAACTGGAAAAGGAGGGAGGGGAAACTGGAAAAGGAGGGAGGGGGAGATGGAAAAGGAGGGAGGGAGAGATGAAATAGGAGGAAGGGGGAGATGGAAAAGGAGGAAGGGGGGGAGGGGCGAAAGGAAGGAAGGGGAGATGGGGTAAAAGGAGGAAGGGGGTAGTGGTGAGGGGGAGCAAAATAGGGCAATAGAGGTGAAGGGTGGGGGTGAAAATGGGGAGATAGGGTAAAAGGAGGGAGGGGGTCGTGTGTGTGGGGAGAAGTAGGGCAAAAGAAAGGGGGGTGATGGTGGTAGAAGCAGGAAGGGCCCTGAAAAGAAGGGAGGGGGGGATGGGGAGGGTCAAGAGGAGGTACCGAGGGGGTAGTGTAAGGGGTTGGGGAGAGGGAGCAAGGGAGATGTGGAAGTTAGGAAGGGGAGGAAACGTCACTCACGGGAAGGGAGATTTAGGGACATAAGGGAGGAATGGGGGCAAAGGAGAGAAAGTGATGGAGGAGGAGAAGGTACCGTAGTTAGGAAGGTTGGGATAAAAGGATTAGTTGGAGGAGAAAGGAAGCAAGGAAGAGTGAGAGAGAGGTGAGGTTATGGCGAAAAAGGAAAGAGACATGAGAGGAAGAGGAGGAAGGAAAGGAGAGAGAGGATTATTAAGGGGAAGGGATGGAGGTAAAAATAATGTAAAAGAAGGAAAGGGGGAAGGGAGAGAGGTGGTGGAGAGGAAGAGAAGGGGGAGTGACAGGAGGGAGAGAAGTGGTGGAGATAAAGAAGAAAAGGGGGGGGGGGGCGAGAAAGAAGGGAGGTGTGGTATCTAGAGGAATTCCGGCGCTCTAGGGAATTCGTAAACACAACTTGAGGTTCCTTTTAGCGCCGGCCACCTCACTGTTTTGTACTCTGGGTAAGGTGACTTTGTTGATCCTTGTCTTAAGAAGGTGTCCGTGAGACTTGAGACAGAAAGACAGTCGTAGTATCTCTCTGTCTATTTCAATGTTTATCTCTGTCTCACACGTAGTATAAGAGGAAGAGAGAAAGACATTCCCCATCAACCTTTCTTCACTCTTCGTCACCCTCTCTCTTCTCCTTCACTCTTTCTCTTCTCCTTCATCCCCTCTTCTTCTCCTTCAACCCCTCTTCTTCTCCTTCAACCCCTCTTTTTCTCCTTCACCCCCTCTTCTTCTCCTTCACCCCCTCTTCTTCTCCTTCATCCCCTCCTCTTCTCCTTCATCCCCTGTTCTTCTCCTTCATCCCCTCTCCCACTTCTCCATCCCATCTCTCTACTTCACCTCCTCCCTCCGTCACTTCCTCTCTCTCCTCCTTCGACACCCCTTCTCTTTCTCCCTCATCCCCTCTCCCTCACCACCTCTCTCACTCACCCCTCACTTAACACTCACGTAGTATAAGACTCAAGGGGTGTGAGTGACCCTTCATCTGGCCGTCGCTACCACAACACCTTCCTCTGTCCTCATCACCACTTGTTCACAAGATCCCATTGTTTTTGTCCTGACGCCAGGCGGGTGCATGACCTAGCTGGTGAAGTGTTGGCGTTGTGTTGGTAATAAGTATAATAATATTAGCAGTAATCATGATGTACGAATAATAATAATAATAATAATAATAATAATAATAATAATAATAATAATAATAATAATAATAATAATAATATCACCTGTCTTATTATTGACCGGGAGTTCATGGAGGTGGGGGGTTTGTTTACATGTGATGTCACAATGAGAAACGAGAACTATTTCTCTCCCAAAAATCTACCCCCTTGAGAGTCTTACCGAGTCTTATATAATACTTCTGAGATTATTATACCAACTTAGGGGTTCATAAGATTATACCTTTATCGTGGTTTTTATATGATCTTGAAGTTTAAATCTAGACATATTGAAGTAGGTATGATTGTATCTATGATTATACTACTGTAATATGATTCAGTTACACAAGTGAATCTTGCATGAATCTCCATTAAGCAGGATATGTGTAGGATTTAATGGCGGTTCAGGGATTTTAGGATTTTGTGACCTAGAATAGACGATGGAAAAGACTATGGTGTGATTTACCTCAACTTCAGGAAGACCTTTAATAGGATCCTTCACGGAAGACAAAGACGGAAAGCAGAGGCACGTCGATGGCATTGGAAGGGAAATTCTAAATTGTATGAAGACCTGGTTAACGGACAGGAAACAGAGAGTCACCATTAACGGTACAATATCTGATCGGGAATCACGTCACTAGCGGAGTACCCCAAGGTTCAGTATTTGGACCATTACTATTTATTATATACATTAACGACATACGAATAGATATTGACGATGACAGTAACAAATGAATTTCCCAACGACCCAAAATTAAGGCAAATATTTAAATCTGAAGAAGACTTTGAAAAATTACAAGAAGACTAAAACAACTTTTTGCATAGCCAGAAAAAAATGGCAGAGGCAATTTAATGTGAAAAATGTGAAGTTTAAGCCTATGGAAAGGAAACATGGAAACAACATAATGTACATAGAGAAATTCGACTGTGAGAAAATGTTTAGGGGGTAATGTTAAGTAAGTGACCTATAAACATTCTAAGTTAAATAGTTTTCCTCTTAAACCACAAACGTTTTAGAGAACTCGGTGTTCTGGGGTACAGGATTAACACGCATTAGAAAACGTAAGGTCTGGAGTTTCCAAGAGTGGGTTTCCGGGTCACAGTACTAGAAAACCCACTGTTACAAAATCAAGAGAGAGAGGGAAGGAGGAGGGGGGAGGGGTTATCTGTGGGGACTCCAAGGGGCCTCTAACACTCACAGACAGACAGACATAAGAACATAATTCAGGGCTTTTTGTGGTAAAAACATAAATAGGATAAGGGTGTGTTTGCCAGGAGCTGGGGTGGGGGATATAATTGACAGGATGGACAATATCTTGTCTGGTAATGGGAACAAACCCATTATCTGCCTCAGTGCAGGAGGCAATGATATTGGCCGGTGTAGGAGCGAGGAGCTTCTTGATAAGTTCAAGGCAGCTATAGATCGTATTAGGACTAAGGGAGGGATCCCTATCATATGCGGTGTCCTGCCTAGAAGGAGAGTTGTCAGTGAATGGTTGTCAAGGGCAGTTGGTGTCAACGACCGTCTTGACAGATATTGCAAGTCAATATCAGTCCCATTCATTGACAACTGGGACAACTTCTACGGCAGAAGGGACCTTTATGCTAGGGATGGGGTGCACCTGTCTAGGGATGGAGTAGCAACCCTGGCTGGGGCTCTAGAGGGGGCAGTTCAAAAGATATCGAAGTCTTTAAACTGCTAGGAGAACATATGAGCACGGGGGTGGAGGAGAATGCAGTGGGAGCGGGTAAACAAAGTGAAAGATTACAGGGAAATAGTGTAAGGAATGATGACAAAACTAAATTAGACAGGGAGTTTAAAACTAAACGCGGTAAGGGGAGGACTCAGAACACGACTAACTAAATGTATACTACGCGAACAGTAGAAGTATGAGAAACAAAATGGATGATATTAGGGCCTTGGTATGTACCGAAAAAATCGATATAATAGCATTCACTGAAACATGGATCAACCTAGACTCACGTGAGCTACCTCTCGAATACCAAATTGCGGGTTACAAACTGTTCCAAACCGATAGGCAGACCAGGAAAGGAGGCGGAGTAGCAATCTATGTTAGGGATAATCAAAAGTGTGACATAAATAAGGAAATAAAAACTGAGCGGAATACAGAAACAATTTGGATAGAATTAATCGACGGTAGGGCAAAAATAATCACAGGAGTAATATATAGACCTCCCAATCTCGATAGCGTCAATGAGCGACTTATCTGGGATGAAATGCGCAGGGCTTCCATACGCAACAAAGTCTGTATAGTAGGTGACTTTAACCTTGGCCAAATAGATTGGACTGACCTTACAGGTAACTCAGAATCAGAGGATTTTCTCGAGATGATCCAGGACTGTTTTCTAAGTCAACATATAACCGAACCCACACGGGGTAATAATATACTCGATTTAGTTCTGTCAAACAGAGAAAACCTCATTAGCAATGTCGAGGTAGGGAACGAACTTGCAAACAGCGATCACAAAGAAATTAGATTCCATTTAGATTTTCAGGGCAGACATAAGGAAAATTCCACTGAAGTACCAGATTTCAGAAGGGCAAACTTTGACAGTTTAAAGAGGCAGCTGAGAGAGGGGGGTGTCCGGCTTGGCCGTGAACCTGACAGATGACACCGACCTGATAACGAGATCTGAGATTGCCGACTTCTACGACAATTTAAATAATGAGTTACTTAATGCACAAAGGCAGAACATACCATACAAAAAACTCAGATCAGACAACAATGACCCTAAGTGGATAAATAATTATTTAAAGAACATCATTGGCCAAAGGAAGGCCATAGGTAGAAGGATAAATCGTGGCGAAATTTACCTCCGGGATTATTATAGGGTATTGGCGAGTAGGGTTAAAACCGAGATAAGGAAAGCCAAGAGGAATAATGAGGTAAGGATAGCAAGGGAGGCGAAGACAAACCCCAAAGGATTCTACCAAATGTATCAAACTAAAACACGAGAAAAGATTGGACCAATACGGTCAGATACCGGCGAGCTCACTGATAACGACAGAGAAATGAGCAATAATTTGAATAAATTTTTTTCAACAGTTTTCACCACCGAAAATTTAAACATGATACCCAGGGCACCGACTCTATTCAGAGATAGTGAAGAAAACAAATTAAGCGAGATAGTAGTGACTAGTAACGATGTTAGTAAGCAAATAGACAAACTAAAGCCTAATAAGTCACCTGGTCCCGATGAGATATTTGCCAGAGTATTAAAGGAATGTAAGGAAGAGCTTAGTATGCCCTTAGCAAAGTTGTTTAACATGTCCTTAAAAACAGGTGTAGTACCAGAATCCTGGAGGATAGCGAATGTAATACCGATTTTCAAGAAGGGGGATAGATCACTATCCTCTAACTACCGCCCAATCAGTCTAACATCAATAGTAGGCAAATTACTGGAAGCAATCATTTCAAACTCTATTCGAAATCACCTGGAGAAGCACCGATTGATCAATGATTCCCAGCATGGCTTCACAAGCGGACGTTCATGTCTAACTAATCTATTAACTTTCTTTTCATCAGTTTTCGAATCGGTGGACAAGGGGCACAATTATGATGTGGTATATCTCGACTTTAGCAAAGCCTTCGACAGAGTCCCCAACGAAAGTCTAATTAGAAAGGTAGAAGCTCATGGCATCAAAGGTAATATCCTTAAATGGATTAGGGCGTGGTTACAGGACAGGACAGGAAACAGGGAGTGAGCATTAATGGCACTAAGTCCCATTGGAGCAACGTCATAAGTGGAGTTCCCCAAGGCTCAGTACCTGGACCATTATTATTTATTAAATACATAAACGACATAGATATCGGCATAGGCAGCAACATAAGCAAATTTGCTGATGACACTAAAATAGGACGTGTTATTAAATCTGACGAGGACTCCGCAAAACTACAGTACAGGAAGATCTAAACAAATTTTTCGAATGGTCTGAAAAATGGCAGATGAAATTCAACGTGGACAAATGTAAAGTACTCAGTATAGGAGATGTAAACAGGGAAACCAGATACCAGATGAACAACGATGCCATAGAGAAATCCGACTGCGAGAGAGATTTAGGAGTAATGATAAGTACTAAGTAGGAACCTTAAGCCAAGTAAACAATGTGTTTTTTCTCGTAACAAGTGTTACGAACCCCGCCACCAATTGTCATGATCTACCTACCCAGCACTACGAACCACGCCATCTATTGTCCTGATCTACCTACCCAGCACCACGAGCAACGCCATCTAGGGACGAAACACGAGTATGACTAGTCTTAGTTAGCACTCCGGGGTTTCCTTTCTCCATATCCTGGTTGTTGGGTCACCTCCTACAAGTCTTCTTCGTCAGCTCCAGTTCGATGAGAGTTCAGTTCACTCTGGGAAGTGACCACAGGATCACCTATCCTGGAAACCTACGGCACAGTGACTACCTATCGTCTTCTACAATACTCACTCAGCCTTGCTCGTCAGCCATCTCAGCTCCACACTTAAGTATTTGTAATCTTATATTGCCTCCCCCACGTCCACTTGCTTCAAATTATTGTATGTTGTATAAATATGTATATACTGTGAATGTTTAGGTTAAGTATGGTTAAGGGTAAATTATAGAAAGCTGAATATTTTGTTAAGGAATTTATGGTACTTTATTATACACAACAAAAACTCGCATCCTTTGTCTACCCTTTTATAGTCAGATTGTCTTTGTTTTTCTTTGTTGTTGCCTGTTGGGATCTGGGTAGACTCTTAACTATATTCTAAATCCCCAACTCGTAACACAAGGCTAATAAAGTATTTGGGTTCATACAAAGGAGTGTTAGTTACAAGACTAGCGAGGTCATCCTAAAATTGTATCTTGCTCTTGTGAGACCACACCTGGATTAGGCAGTCCAGTTCTGGTCACCATATTACAGAATGGATATAGAATCCTTGGAAAGAATTCAGAGGAGAATGACAAGACTAATCCCGGGCATTAGGAACCTTGAGTATAGAGACAGGTTAAATCATCTTAATTTGCACTCCCTCGAGAGACGTAGAGCGAGGGGCGACCTGATGGAGGTGTATAAGTGGAAGGCAGGGCTAAACAAAGGGGACATTACAAAGGTACTCAAACTATCCAACCAGGAGCGAACTCGTAACAATGGTTTTAAGTTAGACAAACTTAGATTTAGGCGCGAAATAGGTAAACATTGGTTTGGAAACAGAGTAGTGGCTGAATGGAACAAGTTACCAAATATCATCAATAACTCGAATACGCTGAAAAGCTTCAAACATAGGTTGGATGCTTATATGAGCAATAGGGGTTGGGTGTAAACGGGACTGCCCAGTATGGGCCAGTAGGCCCGCTGCAGTTTCCTCCATTCTTATGTTCTTAAGAATGGAGGAAACTGCAGCAGGCCTATTGGCCCATACTGGGCAGTCCCATTTACACCCAACCCCTATTGCTCATATATCCATCCAACCATTGTTTGAAGCTATCCAGCATATTCGAGTTAAAGATGATGTTTGGTAACTTGTTCCACTCGTCCACTACTCTATTTCCAAACCAATGTTTACCTATTTCGCGCCTAAATCTAAATTTGTCTAACTTAAAACCATTGTTACGAGTTCGCTCCTGGTTGGATAGTTTGAGTACCTTTATAACGTCCCCTTTGTTCAGCCGACTTCCATTTATACACCTCTATCATATTGCCCATCACTCACTCTAGTTCTCAAACTACAACTCAAACTGAGTTGATGTTCTATCTAAGTAATCCCGACCATCTCGCCAACCTTTCACAAAAGACTCTCTTTGGGGCGTGGCTTCATAAAAGTGTTGCAGATCCCCGGAAACTGAATGTCCCAATCACCCCAGACGAACCTATTAATGCCATTCCTCCTTGGCTGGACATATCAGTTCCTATTAATTACACTCCTGTTGGTAGTAAGCAAATGTTAAACACCGATGTGGTGAGATGTGTCACACTAGAAACTATTAACAGACACATAGAGAGTATTAAATCAAGTGAATGTTATGCTTTTACTGATGGTTCTGTGCAGACAAACACAGGTAGAACAGGCTGTGCAATTGTAATATATAAAGAAAAAGAGATGTTAGTGTCAACCAAACAAAGGCTGAACAACTGGGCCAGCACAACACAAACTGAACTAACTGGAATCTACTTAGCCACAGACTACCTCAAAGAAAATGGAGGTGGGGTGATATTCTGTGACTCTCAAAGTGCTTTGAAATCAATGAACAGCCCGTCAGGCTCTATGTCTAAAGTTGCATGTGATATTAAAAGGAATGTGATAACTGCCAATGAGAACAACTTTCGTATCGAATTTGTGTGGATTCCGTCCCATGTTGGAATGGGGTATCATGACCGTGCTGATAGACTGGCCAGTGGCCAATGAGGCATGTAAGAAAGAAAATGTTGACCGCGACCTTGGTCTGTCCAATGCTGTAATTAAAATCATTCAAGTCAGAATCATGAACTCTGATCTAGATGAAGTGAGAAATGCAGAGAGACCTGACAGTTGTAGCATTAGTAAATATGACAAATTTTGTAACAAGAGGTACCGGTATGGCCAGCATAAGGACAGAACCAGACAATGTGATGTAGTCGTGGCCAGAATTAGGCTAGGATACAGACACATCTGGCAAGTTAGTAACGCTGATCCCATACCGGAACACTCAGCATGTAAACCTTGTGATAAACCTTTGAAGCATACACTTGAACACTATATTATTGAATATGACACTGTCAAAGACTTCAGGCCACCTGACTTACTGTATCTTGAACTATGTAATTACTTCATTGAATCAGGTGTGCTTGAGGACATTCTTGCTGTTTATCCCAAATTTGCTAGCCCACACTGATTAGTCTTCAATTAGAATATGACTCCAATGTATGTGATCCACTGACCTATATATGCTGCTGGTGAATGTGATGTATTTCCTTCTTTGTGTACGAACCTCTGTCCTGCGTGGCAGTGAACAGTGGCATTACCCACATGAATCTGACCTATATATAGTGTCAATGAATATGATGCATCTTTGTGTACGAACCTCTGTCCTGTATGGCAGTGAAAAGTGACATTACCCACATGAATCTGACCGACGTATATGTATGTATGTGTGCGTGTGTGCATGTATATGTACGTGTACATGTATATGTGTATGTATATACGTATATGTATGTATATGTGTGTGTGTGTGTTTACATATATGTATATGTACTGTCAATGAATATGATGCAACTCTTTGTGTACGAACCTCTGTCCTGCATGGCAGTGAACAGTGACATTATCCATTTGAACCTGACCTATATACATTTATAGTTGTTAATGAATATGATGTATTTCTTTGTGTGTGAACCTCTGTCCTGCGTGACAGTGAGAAGTGATACCACCCTCAGTGTCAAGACCTGACTGAATTACTCAGAATAGGCAAACTGTACTACAAGCTCTGCCAATAAATTTGTTAAACTAAAAAAAAAAACACTCACTCTAGGTCTCTAGAGGGAGTGCAAATTAAGATTCTTTAACCTGTCTCTGTATCTCAAGGTTCCTAATGCCCGGGATTAATCTCGTCATTTTCTTCTGAATTCTTTCTAAGGATTCTATATCCATTCTGTAATACGGTGACAAGAATTGAACTGCCTAATCCAAGTGAGGTCTCACAAACGGAAGATGTAGTTTTAGGATGACCTGCTAGTCTTGTAACTAACACTCCTTTGTATGAACCCAAGTACTTGATTAGCCTTGTTTCGAGCCGTACAGTATTGCTTAAGGTGGGAGGAATGTGGCGTTGACATCTTCCTCCACCACCTACCCACCTTTCTCTTCCCCATCTTTCCCATTATCTTTCTTCCCTCCCCATAATTCCTCACATTAGCAACAAAAACCCTCCATCATCATCTCTCCATTACTTATTTTTCATCAGTTATCCTTCTTGCTCCTCCCCCTCAATAACTCTCCACATTATGTATCAACAACACACCCCCCCCCCCCCTCTTTGTACCCGCACTCTAAGTATCAAAAAAGTACCTCCACATGGTCTGCCTCGCTATATATAGAGGGAGTTTCACACGCTGTTTCTATATTTAGATATCACATTGTCAGTGACCATCAACACCCCCACGACACCAGATAGTTCATTAGTCCACGCTAATTATTCCATCCGTCTACGACACCTTGGTAGCCAGGAGATGCTTCACTTCGCCTCTTGAAAGTTCGTCTGCGGCCGTCGTCTCCAACTAACCTTGAATGGGTTTGTTGCTGTCGTGGCAATAATGGAATTAAGACGAAGAAACAAGTGTCACCAGGGAACTCTTTCTTCCACTCACACACACTCACACACACACACACGCGCGCTACTTGTACTTCGTTTCGATGAGCGTCACACACACCTGCTGTCTCTGTCGCTAACCCCTACAACTGCCTATTCTCCGCGTCCTCTTTGTCTCAGGCGTTTGTAGAGGTGTTTTACTTTCTCGTTTGTGCTAATTCTGGGAAATTATGACCAAGGGATGTATGTCACTTTGATGTAAAAGAATTCCCGCGCAAGAAAGTTTAACGCGGGAGGCTCTTAAAGACAAGAGGCTCCGAGAGGTGGTGCGTATGAGCAGTGGTTGTAACAGCCACTGTCAGAAGTTTCGCGCCAAAACACCACCATCGAGTTTCTAGTGCCGGGATCATTGACAGTTGCTCGTATGAAATTCATTATAATATTTTCTTGACGTAAAAGTATTTAGCGATATCCATTTACCTCCGAAATTACGTTAAATCGTGTAGTTAAAGGGCTTCAGCGGGTTGTAATACTTCTGGTCCACGCGGTCTTACGTGTCTCACCCTTGAACGAAATCTTTTCTCTCTTCTCACAACACCTCGCTCGTTTTCACTCCCGCCATCGACGCATATGTCCGAACCCGCCAGTAAACAACAGTAACGGTCCTGGCGGCTGTGTGTATATATTACAACTTGTTAAATGTATCATACTATTTGAGGAAAGTAAAATATTATAGAGCAGAAGATGACGGAGACTTTAATCAAGTTGGCCCTTAGAGGTGTCCAGCACCGCAACCTCCGCCACCATAGTCCCACGTGATCGCCTTAGGTCTACTGACTCCCTCACTCCCTACTTACGCTCTCCGTCACTTCGCTCATTTTCAGAATTTTTCAACAAATTATCCAACACACCCTTTTCGCTGTCACCTGCTGAATTAATGGTTTTATCTATAATCTTATCAAGCGATAAATACAAGTGAAGAAATGTGTTATGTTTGGTGGTGTTGTCGTGGAAAACCCACAATTCCCTTCACGGGGCAACGAAAATCAAAGAGAAATTTCTTAAGAATGTGGAACTTGTCATCTACGGTTTCAACTATGGTAACATAGGGGGAGATGCAAAGCGGCGCCTTCGGGGACCTTAACACGCTAACTCAGCCCATAGAGACGAGTTAATTAGAGACTGATATCACAAGGTGGACCCAGTGGCTTAAGACCCGGAGTAAGTGTATGGGGAGGATGTATGGTGGGAGAGCGTGTGTCACCCTTATGATCTCTTGCCTTAACGCCCACCACGGTAGCTAGGCAGACCCCTCGACCCCGCTACAGGGAATTACGTTTACTCACTCTAGGATAAACCAATGATTTTTTCTCTACATTTAGTTTAATTAATATGAACATAGTTTTATGAAGTATGAATCTGGGTGATCGAGTGAGGATTTACCAGAGAGGTGGGGGAAGGGGGTGAAGTGTAGGGGGTGTGAGGGTTGCTAGGTGAGGGGGAGGCGTATGGACAGGTTAAGCGGCGGTAGGAATGTAGAGGAGGGAGGGAAGGACGGCCTGTGCTTGCCTGTCAATACGTCGCCGCCACCACCACCCACCATCACCTTCATCACCACCACCACCCGCCACCACCTTCATCACCACCACCACCTTCACCACCCACCACCACTCTCCACCACCTTCACCACCCACCACCACCTTCATCACCACCACCACTCTCCACCACCTTCATCACCACCACCACCCACCACCACCACCACCACCACCCACCATCACCTTCATCACCACCACCACCACCTCTCTTAATGAACCACACCTCTGCCACTACTCTGTTTTGGTGTTTGTATGTCTGTCCGCTCATCCCTCCCTCCCAAATATTATGAATTGTAACGGTGATGTTGGCGTTGCCGAATGTAATAATGATGATACTGTCAGTTATAATAATGACTACGATGATAATGATGAGGAACAAGCACATTATAAATCACAGTGATAATAATAATAATAAAAATAATAATAATAATAATAATAATAATAATAGTAATAATAATAATAATAATAATAATAATATAGTAAAGAAAACGTTCGTCACTTAACACAAAATAAACGAATTTTTTACGTGTCAGGCACACTCAGGTACGCTCAGGTGGCACTAAGGCAGGTACACTCAGGTGGCACTATGGCAGGTACTCTCAGGTGGCACTATGGAAGGTACGCTCAGGTGGCACTATGGCAGGTACACTCAGGTGGCACTATGGCAGGTACACTCAGGTGGCACTATGGCAGGTACACTCAGGTGGCACTATGGCAGGTACTCCCAGGTGGCACTATGGCAGGTACACTCAGGTGGCACTATAGCAGGTACACTCGGGTGGCACTATGACAAGTACACTCAGGTGGTACAATGGATGGCACTATGGCAGGTACACTCAGGTGGCACTATGGCAGGTACACTCAGGTGGCACTGTGGCAGGTACACTCGGGTGGCACTATGGCAGGTACTCTCGGGTGGCACTATGGCAGGTATACTCAGGTGGCACTATGGCAGGTACTCTCAGGTGGCACTATGGCAGGTACTTACTCTAAGCGTCATACACGACCTTCGCTACATTCCTACCTTCGTCAGTGATAACATATCATATTTTACGTAACTGGTTTTTCCAATTTAAGTCGTGTTATCTTCCTACGCCCGGCCGCTGTCTGCCCGATAAGCCACTACCGAGAAGCTAATTGTTAAGGGAGAGGTGTGTGAGAGGGGTGTGAGAGGATGTGTGAGAGGGTGTGTGAGGGGGTGTGTGTGAGGGGTGTGAGGGGTGTGTGAGGGGTGTGTGCGAGGGGTGTGAGAGGGGGTGTGAGAGGGGGTGTAAGGGGTGTGTGAGGGCGGAGGAGGTGTGAGTGTGTAGGAGTGATGAGAGGGAGGAGGTGTATGGGGGTGAGGGAGGGGTATGTGGGGGTGAGAGTGTGGGAGAAGGTATGAGGAGGGAGAGGGAGGAAAGGGGGTGAGGGAGAAGAGAGGTAGATGTAGAGCGAGGGGCGACCTGATAGAGGTGTATAAGTGGAAGGCAGGGCTAAACAAAGGGGACATTACAAAGGTACTCAAACTATCCAACCAAGAGCAAACTCGTAACAATGGTTTTAAATTAGACAAATTTAGATTTAGGCGTGAAATAGGTAAACACTGGTTTGGAAACAGAGTAGTGGATGAATGGAACAAGTTACCAAATATCATCATTAACTCGAATACGCTGAATAGCTTCAAACATAGGTTGGATGCTTATATGAGCAATAGGGCTTGGGTGTAAACGGGACTGCCCAGTATGGGCCAATAGGCCCACTGCAGTTTCCTCCATTCTTATGTTCTTATGTTTAAGTGTGCGAGGGAGGGAGGTGTGACGTGGGGGGGGGGGGAGAGGGGGGTGTGACGTGGGGGGGGGGGGAAGAGGGAGGTGTGACGTAGGGGGTTGAGGGAGAGAGTGCGTGTGATGAGGAAGGAAAAAAGGGAAGTAGAAGGATGTCCGTGTAATATGTAGAGAGAACATAAGAACATAAGGAGTCTGCAATAGGCCGGTTGGCCTGTGCATGGCAGCTCCTATCATCCATGAATCTATCTAGCCTCCTTTTGAAAATTTCCAGACTTCCCGCACTTACTACAAAGCTGCTAAGCTTGTTCCACTCGTCCACCACCCTATATGTGAACCAGTTTCTTCCTATCTCCCTCCTAAACCTAAACTTATCCAACTTAAATCCGTTGCTCCGAGTCCTATCCTGCTCGGATATTATAAGAACTTTATCTACATCCCCTTTATTGGTTCCTTTCATCCACCTAAATACTTCTATCATATCTCCCCGCACTCTTCGTCTTTCTAGGGAATGCAAGTTAAGCTTCTTTAACCTATCCTGATATGGAAGGTTTCTAAGTCCCGGAATCATTTTTGTCATTCTTCGCTGCACAGACTCTAGTGAATTTATATCCATTCTATAATAAGGGCACCAGAACTGAACCGCATAATCGAGGTGCGGCCTGACTAGCGCAAGATATAGTTGCAATAAGACCTCTGCACTCTTGTTACTTACACTTCTAGATATAAAACCCAATACTTTGTTTGCCTTATTTCGAACATTAACGCACTGTTTTCTAGGCCGTAGGTCCAGGCTTACAAGTACCCCTAGGTCTCTTTCACAAGTCGACTTCTCTAGGTTGATGTTGTTAAGGCTGTATACATTATCAGTATTTGTTCTTCCAATATTAAGTACACTGCACTTGCTGGTGTTGAATTTCATTTGCCATTTTTCAGACCACCCCTGGAGTTTATTTAGATCCTCTTGTAATGCATTTGCATCCTGCCCTGAATTAATCTGCCGCCCTATTTTGGTGTCATCCGCAAACTTGCTTATGTCACTGCTGATCCCAATATCTAGATCGTTTATGTGGATTATGAACAAGAGTGGGCCTAGTACTGACCCACTGTTTTCTTGGCCGAAGGTCTAGAAGTGTACGTAATAAGAGTGCGGGGGTCATATTGCAATTATATCTTGCCGCACCTCGATTATGCTGTTCAGTTCTGGTGCCCTTATTCACTGGTCTACAAAAAAATGTTTTTTTTTTCTGGCATGACACCTTTTAACTGTTTTTTACTAACTTTAAGGTGCTGAATCCAAATCTGATCTCAGATTTGCTCCATCACGTAACGTGCCAGAATGTACTGAGCTACCAGAGATTGAGGATATAGACCAGAATTCACCTGTTTCTACTGATGAAGATGAAGAGACTGATCTTTTCAAGCCATCTGGTGAAGATTGTGAAAAGCCAACGTTGTTTACTCAGTCAGAATTGAATGATCTGGTCAGAGATCTAAATTTGCCAAAACAGTCTGCTGAATTGTTAGCTTCCAGGCTTCAAGAGAAACGACTCTTAAAACCTGGCACGAGTGTCTCCTTTTATCGCAACAGAGAAGAGCAACTGCGGAAGTACTTTCATTCATATGACCAGCTTGTTTTTTGTAATGATGTAGAAGGACTTCTTCTCTCCATGGGACTACCAGCATATGATAGTAAGGATTGGAGACTTTTTATTGACAGTTCTAAAAGGACCTTGAAATGTGTTCTTCTTCAAAACGGAAACAAGTATGGTTCAATTCCAATCGGACATTCTGTACAAATTAAAGGAGAGTATGGAAACATTAAGACTGTTCTAGAGAGGTTGCAATACCATGCTCATGAATGGTTAATTTGTGTGGACTTGAAAATGGTAAACTTTCCATTGGGCCAGCAAGGAGGGTACACAAAATACCCCTGTTTTCTGTGCTACTGGGACAGCAGGGCTACAGCAGACCATTGGGTGAAAAAGAATTGGCCACCAAGACATAGTTTGACGCCTGGTGACAAGAATATCATTAACGATCCTCTGGTTGACAGGAAAAACATTGTCCTTCCTCCTCTGCACATAAAACTTGGTATCATGAAGCAATTCGTCAAGGCTCTTGATCATAGTGGAGAGTGTTTCAGATATATATGCTCAACCTTTCCAAGTCTTAGCGACGAGAAGAAAAAGGCAGGGATTTTTGATGGACCTCAAATAAGAACACTACTCAGAGATCCACACTTCCTTGCAACAATGACTGAGGCACAGGCAAGAACTTGGAATGCTTTCTCTAATGTGGTGCGGAACTTCTTAGGGAACAAGAAAGCGGACAACTATCAAGAAATTGTGGAAGAGCTGCTCTTGAGTTTACAAGCACTTGGATGCAGAATGAGTATCAAGGTTCACTACTTACACAGTCACTTGGACGAGTTTCCAGAAAATCTGGGAGAAGTGAGCGAGGAGCAAGGGGAGCGCTTTCATCAAGACATTAAAGTAATGGAAGAACGTTACCAAGGTCGATGGGACTCGAACATGATGGCGGACTACTGCTGGAGTTTGATGAGAGACATTCCAGAAGCTGTACATAAGAGATCGGCCAAAAAGAGGAAGTTTATGTAACTGTAACTTGATCTTAATACTTGCACTATTTCTACCGTACATTAATTGTTTTTTTTCACCCTTCAATGTTACATTTAAATATTATATGTGCATTAACTTTCCAATTTGATATTAACAATTTTTGGTTATAGAAAAATACAAATTATAATGCTGAAAAAATTTATGTATACATGTTTAAACCGTCAATTTTGATCCAAAAGTTTACGTTTCCCAGCAAAAGTGCAATATGGTATATCTCAAAAACCTGATGTGATAGACAAAAACCAAAGTCATATTTGGATTCTGCACCCCAAATTTACTTAAAATCCGTTTAAAAACCTTGTGCCAGAAAAATTGTGTTGACCGGTGTTATAGAATGGTTATCAATTCACTGGAGTCGGTGCAGCGAAGAATGACGAAAATGATTCCGGGACTTAGAAACCTTCCATATCAAGAGAGATTAAAGAAACTAAACTTGTATTCCCTAGAAAGACGAAGAGTGCGGGGAGATATGATAGAAGTATTTAAGTGGGTGAAAGGAATCAATAAAGGAGATATAGCTAAAGTTCTTATAATATCCGAGCAGGATAGGACTCGCAGCAACGGATTTAAGTTGGATAAGTTTAGGTTTAGGAGGGAGATAGGAAGGAACTGGTTCACAAATAGGGTGGTAGACGAGTGGAACAAGCTCAGCAACTTTGTAATAAGTTCTGGGACGCTGGAAAGTTTTAAAAGGAGGCTAGATAGATTCATGGACGTTAGAGAGAGGTAGTAACTCTCGACAGGAGCTGCCATGCACAGGCCAACCGGCCTATTGCAGACTCCTTATTTTCTTATGTTATGAGAGAGAGAGAGAGAGAGAGAGAGAGAGAGAGAGAGAGAGAGTCAAGGTCAAGGTGAGGAGGGTCTATTAAGTGAGGGAGGGTGTGAAGATGGGGTATGGATCTGAAGATAAAGGGGAGGGAGGGAGGGAGGGAGGGTGGGTGGGTGGGTGGATAAGAAGTGGGAGTGGGAAGAGGGATTGGGGGATTAGTGATGAGGGATGGGATGTAAAGATAGAGTAGAGGGGGGGAGGAATGTGAATGTAAGAGCGAGGTAGGAGGAAGATGGGGGAGGAGAAGGAGGTGAGAAGAGAATAGGAAGCAAACGAGAGGGAGATAAAGAAGGAGGGGGTCACCTGCAAAGGAAAAAATAGATCAAGGAGACATAAGAGAATGGCAGGAGTAGGGTAGGGACAATAAAAGAGGGAGACAAGAGAAAAAGAAGGGGGTAGAGGAAAGGAGAGAGTAAGAAGGGTGGGTAAGACCACTGCATAACACCTGTTCGGGTAGGCCACTGCATAACACCTGTTCGGGTAGGCCACTGCATAACACCTGTTCGGGAAGGCCACTGCATAACACCTGTTCGGGTAGGCCACTGCATGACACCTGTGTTGGTTTTCCGGCATCTTCGTGGTGCAGATTAACACAGTTTAACCTTTTTCTTCTCTATTTTCAATTTCTTTCTGTTATTTTTTTCGCCCCCCAGGCCCCGTTGTGGGTCGTTTGACCTGTGTCCGGGTGGGCTAATTCCCGTAAGAAAAAAAAATACACCAAAGCCAATGACGTCACACCTGCATCAACAGGTGTACTGACAGGAGCCGTTTTGGACACACCTGTGACGTGTTATTGATTATATGGCTTCTTTATCACCAATTCCTTATTTACAGCAATAATTCTTTTATATTCACTTATTTATCCATATATTGATTGACTTATTGTGTATTATCTAAATCTTTATAAAACATATTTTTCACGTAATTTACTTACCGATCAATTAATTTAACCAATTTTTTATCTTTTATTTCAATTTTTCATATACGAGTACTTATGCCTTTTACCAGTTAATTATTTATGTATTCATATATCAAACGCGTGTGAGTGACAACTAACACACAGACAGTCAACAGCTGGATAATTAGATATGCGAATAAAAAAATTATATATAGAAACACAAACGAAGGCATAGATGGATAAATAACCAGAAGAGATAATTAAATAAAGTGAATAACCATTGAGTATAGTTATCCATAGAGACATTAAAGTAGGTATGCGTCACCCCTACATAACAGAGTGCGTCGTAAGGCAGAATAATAGTGCGTCATGAGGCAGAATAATAGTGCGTCATGAGGCAGAATAATAGTGCATCATGAGGCAGAAAAATAGAATGCGTCATGAGGCAGAATAATAGTGCGTCATGAGGTAGAATAATAGTGCATCATGAGGCAGAAAAATAGAATGCGTCATGAGGCAGAATAATAGTGCGTCATGAGGTAGAATAATAGTGCATCATGAGGCAGAAAAATAGAATGCATCATGAGGCAGAAAAATAGAATGCGTCATGAGGCAGGATAAGAGTGGGTCATGAGGCAGCAAAACACACATTACTATCACCCCTACCTCGCTCTCTCTCCCTCCTTCCCTCCCTAAGCATACCAAACTTAAACTTAGTTGAGAGAGAGAGAGAGAGAAAGAGAAATGGTTGGGGTGGTGGAAGAGGAGAGAAAAAATATGGAAAGTAAAAGAAGGAGGGAGACTCTCTCTCTCTCTCTCTCTCTCTCTCTCTCTCTCTCTCTCTCTCTCTCTCTCTCGGGGGCAACAAGTAGGATAAGACTGAACACACTTACTCCTTACTGAGTGATGACTAGACGGTGTTGCCACTTCCCCCACTGTCAACTTACTGCCTCCTGATGGCTGTGTTGACGAACCTTACATTACCGATAAACTAATATACAGGACTCGACCTACAACACACACACTATAGCAGGAATAAAGACACTACAATAATAATTAACTCCAGTGGTGAAAAAAAAACGTATGATGTTACTGATACTTTCTACCAGCTAAATTGTACTGGGGGTGTAACTCAGAGGTAGAGTGCTCGCTTCGCATGTGAGAAGTCCCGGGTTCAATCCCCGGCTCCTCCAAATTTTGTTTTTATTCCCCATTTGTATTTTTTTTAGTATAAGTCAAAGGTGTAATGAAGCTCCTGTTCCTGTGTTAAAAATTTTCGAACAAGATCTTTTTTTACGGAATTCAATTTTTTTCTCGTAATTACTGTATATTATTGATAACGTACAGTAACTGGTTCTCAAGAGTAAATATTTTTGGTGACTGATTATGAAGTATTACAGTAGTTGTATCTCGCATGCGCACACACGCACGCACACACTCACGACGACACTGGTGACGAGCACTTCCGGTAGTTTGGAGAAATTCCCACAATGTTTATTATGTTTATTTCAAAGGTTCTTCACAGTAGTCTTATATTCCCTGCCTTGTAATATAACCCTCCCCCCCCACACACACACATCTAAGAAAGAGAAGCCATGTAAACGCATCTGTGTCAACATACGTGAGAGGCAAGACAAGCACACGTGTGAATAGTCAGGAGATAATGGACAGGTGTGACCATGACACCCGTCCAAAATTAACGTCGACAATAAGAACAACAAACATAAATGAACGATAAAGGAAAACTAATAAAAATTTTCCCTCCTTCACTTCACAAAAACAAATCAATCAAGTCGAAACTAAACAACAGGAACTTTCAATTTTCCCCGAGTCTAAAACCACTTGACAGAGAGAGAGAAGATAACGACCGTGGGAACGAGACTGGTAATTCGACTCAGAGGAGAGGTCAAAATGGAGGTGAGGGAGGGAGGGAGAGAGGGAGGTGGTTAGAAAGGATGTTAGGTTCAGATCCTTAGACAAACAATCACTAGCTGCCGAAGGTCTCAAGACCCAACAAGGGCCACTGGTGTAACAAACAAACGGATTAGAGGGAAGGAAGGAAGGAAGGAGGGAGGGAGGGAGAGAGGAACGACGGGAGGGAGGGAGGTAGCTT